>PVIY010035819.1:0-25953 GCA_004026745.1 Myrmecophaga tridactyla
GTTTTTTCCTAGTACAGATCCATAAGTATTTACATGTGTGATTCTCTAATCCTGTGGTGCTCATTTACTATTTCAAGGTTTGCTAACATAAATGTTAACTTTCTGATATGTGTTTTTTTAGGTGACTCGATCAGTGATGGAGGTAAAGAAATGGACTTAAATAAATGTGTTTAAGTAAATAAAAATGTATTTGCAAAGTCAGCTTGGGGAATGGCAAGAAAGGGGGAAAATTCAACTTCCCCAAGTGGAGAATTCTCAATATTCTCACAAGCAGTGGGGACAACCAAAGCAACAGGCTGTGCCACCAATCTTGGGGTTTGTTCATATGAAACTTAACCCTGCAAAGGATAGGCTAAGCCTACTTAAAATTAGGCCTAAGAGTCACTCACCCCCCAGAGAACCTCTTCTGTTGCTCAGATGTGGCCTCTCTCTCAGCTGACACAGCAAGCAAACTCACTGCCCTCCCCCTCTCTACATGGGACATGACTCCCAGGGGTGTGGGCCTTCCTGGCAACGTGGGACAAAATTCTAGAATGAGCTGAGTCCCACCATCCAGGGATTGATGAAACCTTCTCTACCAAAAGGGGGAGGAGTGAAATGAGACAAAGTGTCAATGGCTAAGAGATCCAGAGTCATGAGATTATCCTGGAGGATATTCTTATGCATTAAATAGATACCACCTTTTTAATGAAGATGTAATGGAGAGGCTGGAGGGAACTGCCTGAAACTGTAGAGCTGTATTCCAGCAGCCACATTTCTTGAAAATATTTGTATAATGATACAGCTTTCACAATGTGACTGTGATTGTGAATACCTTGTGTCTGATGTTCCTTTTATCTACCTTATCCATAGATGAGTAGAACATATAGATTAAATTTAAGTAATTGATGGGGGAACAAAAGTTAAAATAAATTTAGTACATTGAAATTCTGGTGATTGGTGAGTGGAAGGGTTGTGTGTGTGGTATGCATGAATTTTTTTCTTTTTTCTTTTTGTTTCTTTTTCTGGATTGATGCAAATGATCTGAGAGGTGATCATGGTGATGAATATACAACTGGGTGATGCTACTGTGAGTTATTGATTGTATACCAAGAATAGAATGACCATATGGTAAGAATGTTCGTGTTTGTATGTTGTCATGTTTTTAAAAAAAAACTTTAAAATTAAAAAAAAATATGTTTAGTATAAATTGTATACCTTTATAGAAATAGGCATGGCATTGCAGATTTATATTTTACGTGATTACATTGCATCAGTGAAAGTAACTTCAGGAAGCATCTTTTTTCTATTAGAGCAGTTGTAGGTATACAGAAAAATTACACAGAGAGAACAGAGTTCCCATGTGACCCTCCGCATACACACACAGTTTTCTCTGTTATTAACAGTTTGATTAGTGTGGCATCTTTGTTATAACTGGCAAAACAATATTACTGTAATTGTACAATTAACTGGAGTCCATGGTTTACATTCACATTCACTGTTTGTGTTGTGCAGCTTGAGGGTTTGTAAAAGTGTTTGCTCTGGTGACAAGTAGATCCTGAAACATTTGGATACGCAGTTCCTGTGCTGTACTGCTGCCACCGCTGCCCTGGTCTTTCTGTCAACCCGTGCCAAATACCCTCTCTGACCATCATGGACCCCGGCTCCCTGCCCCACCCTGGCCCTGGAGCCTGCATTCTGTTTTCTGACTATGAATTTGCATATTATATTTATTTCATATAAGTAACATGATACAGTATTAGTCCTTTTGCACTCAGCTTACTTCACTGATCATGATGACCTAGGAAAATATATCTTGACTGTACCAGATTAAAATTTAATTTACATGTTTTAATTAAAAAAAATAATACATATCAGGAGTTTGTTTTCAGAGTATATTTCCAGTACTCAAATTCTGGTTTATTTTTACTGCTGTGTAAAGCATAAATCTCTTTTACTTTAAATAATGAAGTAAATTAAATTCTTTTAATACTTTGGTTTGCTATTTATGGATTACATTCTTTTTTTTTTAATTTGCATATGGGCAGGAGGCACCAGGGATCAAACTCCAGACCTCCAGCATGGCAGGTCGGAGCTCTGCCTGCTGAGCCACGGCAGCCGCCCGGATTACATTCTTTTTATGAAAATGAGGAAAACATATCATATTATAAGAAGAATATGGTACATGCCCAAAGTAGTAAATAAATAGATAAGCAGAGAGGAACCTCAAGAAGAAAACGGAAAAGGACGGTCAGCCCTGTGCTGTTGGGTGGGGGCCTCATCCAGGGGCACACATGCGTGTCGCTGCCAGGCATATGTGTGTGTCACTTCTAGGTGTATATGTGTGTCACTATCAGGCATATGTGTGTGTCACTGCCAGGCGTATGTGTGTGTCTCTGCCAGTCTTATGTGTGTGTCACTTTCAGTCATATGTGTATGTCACCACTAGGCATATGTGTGTGTCACTGACAGGTGTATGTGCGTGTTGCTGCCAGGCATATGTGTATGTCACTACTAGGTGTATGTGTGTATCACTACCAGGCATATATGTGTGTCACTGCCACGCATATGAGTATGTCACTAAAAGGCATATGTGTGTGTCACTACCAAGCACATGTGTTTCACTATCATGTGTACATGTGTGTCATTGTCAGGCATATGTGTGTGTCACTACTAGGCACGTCCATGTTGCTGCCAGGGATGGTGTCTTTCACTCCTAGGTGCATGTGTGTGTCACTGCCAGGTGTGCTCCCAGCCTGTGTTGATGTATGGTACACACCTGGGGCTGCCATGGCCATGGACAGCTTCCTGGCTGACTAGCCAGAGGGCAGTCGGTGTGCTACTTACTTAATGGTCACCTTCTGCCAGTGTTGTGATGATGATGAGGTGACTCACGGGGTGTGCACTTTGTTGCAGGTGTGGTTGCATTTGTGTCTGTTTCTTTGCTCAGGCTGCGTTTCTTTCCACTTATCCTGCTGAATTGATTGGCCACCTTTTGAATTTTGATTTCTAGAAACATTGAACCGGTTCATATTTCCAGGGCTTGAGGGTATCCTTTCCTCAAACCCTCACCCAATTTGAACATCAGAAGTCTGTTTTATCTTTATGAAAGTGATGGGTGAAAAAAAATAGCTCCTTTATCTTTTCAGTTGATTGCTGTCTTTTCAAGTATTGCTTTTGTGTTTTTTCCTTTGTGAACTCTGTCTGCATTGTCGTGAGTGCAGAAGGAGAAGGCAGACCTGCAGGCCAGGATAAATCAGATTCCTCGCAGAATATGGAAACCCCAATGAGCTCATCCAGCTTCAGGATCGTGGGCCTTTTCCACCCTTACCTGGGAAGACAGTCACAATTTTGACACAGCTTTTTTCTATATCATTCAGTCTTTATTTAATGCTTGAGCTGGATTATGGGGAAATATTGTACAAAGAAAGAAAGAACAGTTTGTGTAATTTTTCTGCTGTTCCAGTATAAGTAACTATATAGAGAGCATTCTAAAGATTTAGGGAAATCCATAATTATGGCTTAACCTCATTGTGCTTTGATTACTGATAGTTATGTTAAATAAAATTAGGTTTTGAACCCTAAAGTATAAGATTAAAAAATGGATATTTTTTAAGTTATCAGGTTGGTGCAGTGTTTAGAATATTCTGTAGCATATATCACAGCCAGCAAGATGCTGGGGTGAAAACCGGAGTTGATGTTAGCCTGGTGTGTTAGTTAGATTCAGTTGTCAACTTGGCCAGGTGAGCATACCTTGTTTTGTTGCTGTGGACATAAGCCAATGTCCACAGGTACGTGAACCTCATCTGTTGCCAATTACATCTGCAGTTGGCTAGAAGGCATGGATACTGCAATGAGTGATGTTTGTCTTAATTGGCTGGTGCTTAAATGAGAGAATGCAATGTAGCACATCCTAAGTAGCTCGGCATTCCTCATCTGAACACTTGCAGCTCAGCCCAGGCCTTTGGAGATGCAGAAAGAAGCCACCCTGGGGAAAGTTGTTGGAAACCAAAGGCCTGGAGAGAAGACCAGCAGAGACCATCTTGTGCCCTCCACATAAGAAAGGACCTCAGTGGAAAGTTAGCTTCCTTTCCTCTGAAGAACTAATAAAACCAATCCCCTTTTATTAAAAGCCAATCTGTCTCTGGTGTGTATCATTCCAGCAGCTAGCAAACTAGAATATCTGGTTTTCTGTTTTCTGCTTTGAAACGTGCAACTTGTATTCTTTTTGGTGTTCGCACCCTTGGCTTTAGGAGAATACCTCAGCCTGGTAGTGCAAGGCCAGCCCTTCCCAGGGTCAGATGCCAGGAGAACACGGAGGTGATGGTGGCTGACATGTAAAGTGGGAGGTACTGGTGCCAGACAGGTGAGGTGGAAGGTGCTTGTGGTACAAGTGTCTTGGCACATTCTCCTGGCCAGGAGCGAGGGCAGACCCCTGGCCACAGGCACTGCCTCTTGCTCTGTGGACCCTGTTGCTCTGGCCTCTGGCCGTGCTGTTGGCCTTTCTCCAAGGCCTTCTCTGTAGGATTGCATGGGCTGGAAGGCCCTTCTGATGAGGCCCTTGAGGCACCCATCACAGGCCCTGCTGACAGTGTCACACCCACATGAAAGGGTTGAGTTTGAGAATATGTTTTTCTGGGTCTTGTGTAGCTCTGAGCCATCCCAGGTGGTAACTGGGCCATGTTTGGGCTAATTTTGTTGCTGCGATGGAGGTGAGTGGAGAAATGAGGGGTATTGGTGTTTGGGAGCAGGCCCTGGGCTGCTGGGTGGGCTGGGCCTTCTGTTTGACCTGGGCTGCAATGGGCTGGGTGGGAGGTAGGGCAGGGCAAGTCTGGTATGGTTGGGGAGTGGTCATGGGAGGCTGGTGGGGTAGGAGGCATCACTGTAGGATTCTGTGGGTGAGGAGTGGTCATGGGAGGCTGGTTTGGGAGGGGAGGTGTCACGGGAGGCTGGTGGGTGTGGGGAGGGGCTGCAGGGCAGAGGCCTGGCCGAGCAGCCCCTGCCTAGAGGCCCAGCTTTCATGGGTGGGATTCCTGGGTGGGTGGGTCTATTCCTCTCAGACACTCCCACGGTTCCAAAACCTACCATTCACAGAAGTCTGTGACTGATGGGCAGCTTCCAATTTACTTTGATTTCTTTTATTTAGGACTGGGACTGTAAAACAGTCTCGAGTGTGATCGTAGAGTCCCAGCATTTGGACAATGGAGGATGAACCATTTGTGGAGAGGGTTGCCCCTAAGATCTCAGCAACGTCAGAAAATGGAATGGTCAGTTACTGCAGGCTAGGGTTTGTGGGTAACTGTATTTAATGACATTGGAGTTATTCTAGCTTTTAAAATTATGTAGACCAATGTACCTCTAATTTTCAGTTAGTTATGTACCCTCTTTAATTTGGTATTTATTTTGAAATACACAAAAACATGATTTTCAGAATTCAGCGAATGGGAATCTTCTTCTCCTGCCTGTTAAGGTGGCAGCAGTGGGAGTGGAAGAGGATGAGAGGCACTGTGGGTTCTGGGTGTGGGCGTGCATGCTTTTGTGTGTGTCTGGGTATGTGGAAAGGATCCGGTGCACACGGGTTTGTGTCTGTTCTGTCCATGGTTTGCTCAGAGGTCAGAAGAGCAGTCATGCGACACTTCAGGGCTGAATCTCCTCATGCTGGCAGTTTCTATTCTGGGAGGTCATGAGTGCTGTGATCTGTCCCTGCAGGACTGTGGGCGTCCACACAATGACCCCAACACCCAGCTCTGCATTCCTGCCTGGTAGCTCTGCTGCACCCCATGGTGAGGTAGCTGGAGTGGGCTGTGTGCCCTTCCACGATGCTACTGCTCCTTCCCAGTACAGGTGGGTCCATAGCCCTCACCCCGCAGCAGCACGGAGCAACTTGAGGCCACCTACACCTCACCTGCTCGCTACCCCATCCCGAGACCCGTGTCATCTGCACCTGCACGACCCCCAGGCCCCAGGCTCGTGTCACCTCACCTGCTTGCCCTGAAGTCCCCAGGCCATGTCACCTGCACTGCTCATCCCCCAGTCCCCAGGCCCATATCACCTGCCCCCCTCAGCCACCAGTCTCCTGGCCCTTGTCACCTCAACCGCTCACCCCACATTCCCCAGACCCATGTCACCTGTACCACTCGGACCACAGTCCCCTGGCCCGTGTCACCTCACCTGCTCACCCCCTAGTCCCCTGGCCCATGTCACCTCAATTGCTCAGCCCTCATTCCCCAGGCCCGTGTCACCTCACTGGCTCACCCCCCAGTACCCAGTCATCCCGATGAGTGAACATCCACATAAGACCAGGCTGTTGCAGCTTGAGGCTCTAGCTTTAATCTGCGCTTTCTCCCTCCCCCTCTTTCCTGCTGTGGTTTGTTTGCTGAGGGAACTTGTTCTCACAATCAGGCTGTGGTTATCACACCCCCATTGTGTGCTTCAGTGTATCCATGTGTCCCCCATGTCCTGTAAGTGGTTCTAGAAATATGATCAGTTTCTGGTTTGATTATTTGGAAGGATATTTGGTAGGTGGTGCTTGTGTGTCTCACTGTCTGTCTGTCTCTCTCCTTCAGGTAGATCTGTTATTTCAAAATTCAGGGTTGCAAAGTGGTGGTTTTCTCAAACTGTTCTTCTTTCCTTACTCTTTGGCTGGAAAATTCTGGTGCAGACTTTTCCCTACCCAGCCCTCCGATATCCTCAGGCACCATTCCTGGAAGAGGCTGTATGCCTGACCCAAGTCCTTTTTGGCCTAGCTTTCATAGTAGTGAGTTTGTTTCCTGCCATCCAACAAAGGTGGCTAATGAAAGATTTGCGGTTTGTATTTTTTGGTGATTATATGAGATCAAGGAATTTTAACACATTTCTTGTGCTTCATTTTATTCCCTCTCAGTTTTTCTTGTGATTTTCCAGTTGCCTAGTCTTCAGCCAATGGGAACCCTTTGACACTAGACTGTGACAGCTTTGTTTTCAGATGTGGCAAGAGGTTTCAGGCTCATTTTGTGTATTTCCTGCCCCATATCTGGAATCTGCTGTTTCCACAAGGAGCCTGGGGGCCTGTTGCTTCTGGACTAGTCCTTGTACTTATGTGTTTTCCCTGGACAGAGTAGAGCATTTTTTAAATAAGAAAATATGTCCTGAGTTCATGCTGGTATTTCTAATCCAAATTTAGGCCTGCAGGGTTTATCCAAATTAAGTCTTTGAGTTCACACATCTTTTCCATCTCTGGTACCCCCATCCCAAACTTTAGCAGATGCCAGCAAAACTCCCTGCTTGTGTTTCCTAATCCTGCGACATGTACACAGCGATTTCAGATCAGCAGTGCCAGTGCTCATTAACAGCTACATGATGGCTGAAAGCACTGGGGATTTTTTTTATAGATGTTTGTCCTTCTGCCCTTAAAATATATCCCATTAGGGATGTACAGTACTTACTCTGTTTTAAACTTATAAAATAATTCTTCTCCATTAGCCTTGGCTGCTAATTTGATATGTTTAAGTTCACTGGTTTCCTTTTGCTTTCAAGTTATGAGCATTGAAACTTTTCCTTTTCTTTTTGTCATTGGCACACACCAAGAATCTAATGCAGGTCTCCAGCATGGTAGGCAAAACTCCTGTCACTGAGCCACTGTCACACCACCCAACATTTAACCTTTTTCTTTTTTATTTTTTTTTTAACATTTTTATTGTATAGTATAATGCAAAAAAAAACAATGGAATAAAAAAGCAATAGTTTTCAAAGAACTGTTCAACACCTGTTCATAGGACCGATCCCAGAGTTTGTCATGGGCTCCCATATAATCTCATATTTTTCCATCTAGCTGCTCCTAAGTATAGGATGCTAGTGGGCTTAGTTTTTTTTTATCATCACAATCAACTTTTTTTTCCTTATTTTGTGCAAAATAACATATCAACAAAAAAGTTGTAATTTCAAAATACAATACCACCATTAGCTGTAGAGTGTGCATTGGAGTTTGACATGGGTTACAGTTTCACAACTTTAGGTTTTACTTCTTAGCTACTCTAAAATCCTGGAGATTAAAAGAGATATCAATTTAATGATTCAGCATTCATATTCATTTGTTAAACCCTTTCTTCTCAGTATAACTCCACCATCACCTTTGATCTTTCCATCCCTCTCTTTAGGAGTGTTTGGGATATGGAATTTCTAAATTTTTCATAATGGAAGGGTCCATCACTAATATGGGGTAGAGACATGGAAGTATCTGATGTTCTGGAGATGTTGGGCATGGTTTCGAACTTATCTGGCCTGTGACCCATCTGGAGGTTGAAGGTTTCTGGAAAGTTACTCTAGTGCCTGGAAACTTTGTGAGATCTTATATATTGCCCTAGCTGTTCTTTAGGAATGGGTGAAGTGGCCCTGGTTGGGGATTGACAGTTTATGATAGGTAGCAAGGTCTACCTGAAGCTTGCATAAGAGCAACTCCCAGAGTACATTCTTGACACTATTTGAACTCTCCCTGCCACTGATAACTTTATTAATTATATTTGTTTTCCCCATTTTGGTCAGGATGGAATTGTTTATGCCACAGTGTTAGGTCTGGATTCATCCCTGGGAGTTATCTCCCACATTGCCAGGGAGATTTTCACCCCTGGATGTCATGTCCCATGTAGCGGGGAGGGCAATGATTTATTTGCAGAGGTGGGCTTAGAAAGACTGAGGCCACAGCTGAGCAACAACAGAGGTCCTCCAGAAGTAACTCTTAGGCATGCCTATAGATAGTCTAAGCTTCTCTGCTTCCTACATAAGCTTCACAAGAGTAAGCCTCCTGATCAAGGGCATGGCCTATTGATTTGGATGTCCCAAAATTTGACACAGTATCAGGGGATTCCCTGATGGTAAGGCTTAATAGTTCCATATTCTTTCTCCCATACCTCAGGGGACTTTGCCAATACTTTTTGATTTTCTGATTAATATACTCTTGGATGTATCCAGGCATTACAATAATCTATCCAGGATTAAAGGACCTCTTTCTTCTTCTGTGCTCCCTGTGTTTCAGTTGTTCAAATGAGCAACACAAAAAGGTTGAATTAGATTATGCACTACAGAAAATTTCAGTTCCAGACCAAATAAACATTTCTTCATTTGCCTCAAAGAGTATGGGTGGATCTAAAATAGACACTGTCTTTCTTAACCCTATATTCTGAATTACTTTAACCCCACCTGTTAGGGTTCATTCTTATCTCTAAATATCAGGTTATATATACAAAACAGCCTTTCAAAACCCAGAAATGATTATCACCACTATGGACTTAATGTCTCTGCTCTAATAGCTTACAATCTAGGCCCCTGGTATCTTACGAGCATTTTCTACAGGTGACCAAACCATTCTTATTCTTTTGTTAGTTCTTATACTGTTTCTAGCTATTCTGTATTATAACTCTCTGATTATACCTTTATGCTGGTCATAAAAGTGGACACATACATTATTTATCATTTTGTGTCTGGCTAATTTCACTCTGCATTATCACTTCAGGGCTCATCCATCTTGTCATGTGCTTCAGGATGTCGTTTTGTCTTACTGCTACATAATATTCCACTCATCTGTTGATGGCCATTTGGTTTGTTTCCATCTTTTGGCCAATGTATATAATGCTGTTATGAACATCAGTGTGGAAACATCTACTTGTGTCATTGCTTTCAGCTCTTCTGGGTATATACCAAGTAGTGCTATTGCTGGATCATTGGGCAACTTGATATTTAGTTTCCTAAGGAACTACCAAACAGTTTTCCATAGAGTCTGCAGCATTAGTGCATAAGTGTCCCAGTTACTCCATATCCTCTGCAACATTTATAGATTCCTATTTGTTTAAAGGCAACCATTCTTAGAGGTAGGAGGTGGTATCTCATTGTAGTCTTGATCTGCATTTCCCTTATAGCCAATGAAAATGAGCATCTCCATGGGCTTATGAGCCATCTGTATTTGCTCTTCAGAAAAATGCCTATTCATATCGTTAGCCCATTTTGTGATTGGGCTGTTTCTTCTTTTGTTGTTGAGTTGTATGCTTTCTTTGTATATACAGGAAATCAAATTTTTGTTCAATATGTGATTTCCCATTTTTTCTCTCATTGAGTTGGCTTCCTCTTCATCTTTTTGACAAAGTGTTTTGAGGTGCAGAAGCATTTGTTTGTGAGGAATTCCCATTTGTCTATTTTTTCTTTTGCTGCCTGTACTTTGGGTATAAAGTTTAGGAAGCTACCTCCTATTACTTAGTCTTGAAGATGTATCCCTGCAGTTTCTCCTAGAAGCTTTATGGTGCTAGTTCTTACATTTTAATTTTTGTGTAAGGTGTAAGATAGGAGTCCTCTTTTATTCTTTTTGCTATTGATACTCAGTTCTTCTGTGCCTAATTATTGGAAAGACTATTTTGTCCCAGTTCAGAGGATTTGGGGGCCTTGTCAAAATCAATTGACCATAGATTTGGTGATGACATGTTGGTCTTCTGTGTGGTCTCTTTACCTGTGATTGGTTTGTTGAGATCTTCTATTTCTTCCTCAGCCAATATAGCTTGTTTGTGTGCTTCCAGGAATTTGTCAAATTCATCTAATGTATTTGCATATAGTTTCATCTATGTAGTTCATCTATATATTTGCATATAGTTTCATCTATATATTTCATCTATATATTTGCATACAGTTCTTCATAGTATCATCTTATGATTTCTTTTATTTCTTAAGGGTCTATAATAATGTACCCTTCTCATTTCTAATTTTGTTTACTTACACCCTCTCTCTTTTTCTCTTTGTCAGTCTTGCTAATGGCCCATCAATTTTATTGATTTTCTCAAAGAACCAACTTTTGGTTTTATTGACTCTTTCTATTCTTCTTTTGTTCTCCTATTCATTTATCTCTGCTTTAATCTTTGTTATTTCTCTTCTCCTATTTGCTTTGGGGTTAGTTTACTGTTCTTTCTCAAATTCCTCTAGGTTTGCTCCTAAGTCCTCGATTTTTGCTCTTTCTCATTTTTTAATATAGGCATTTAGGGCAATAAATTTCCCTCTCAGCATGGCCTTTGCCACATCCCATAAGTTCTGATAAGTTGTAATTTCATTTTCACTCATCTCCAGATAACTACTGCTTTCTCTAGCAGTTTCTTCTTTAACCCGCTGGTTGTTTAAGGGTGTGTTTTTGAGCTCCATATATTTGTGAATGTTCTCGTTCTTTGGTGGTTATTGAGATCTGGCTTCATCCCATTGTGATCAGAGAAAGTCCTTTGAATAATTTCAGTGTTTTTAAATTTATAAAGAAATCTTTTGTACCCCAGCATATGATCTATCCTGGAGAATGTTCCATGAGCACTAGAGACAAATATATATGCTTGTGCTTTGAGGTATAATGACCTATATATGTCTGTTAAGTCTTATTCATTTATCAAGTTATTTATTTCATTGTTAGTGTTTTGTGTGGTTGTTCTATCTATAGAGGTGAGTGGTGTATTTTAGTCTCCCACTATTATTGTTGAAACCTCTATCACTCCCTCCAGTTTTACCAATGCCTCTCTCATGTACATTGGAGCTCCTTGAATGGGAGCATGAACATTTCTGACTGTTATGTCTTCTTCCTGAATTAACTCTTTAATTAGTATATAGTGTCCTTCTTTGTCTCTTATGATGTCTTTACATTTACAGTCTATGTTGTCTGATATTAGAATAGCTACTCCTGTTTTCTTTTGCTTACAACATGCATGGAAAATCTTTTTCTGTCTTTTTACTTTCAATCAATTTTGTATCCGTGTGTCTACGATGAGACTCTTAGAAGTAGCATATAGCTGGGTTATGTTTCTTAAACCATTGTGCCAATCCGTATCTTTTAATTGGTAAGTTTAGTCCATTAACCGTCAAAGTTATTACTGAAAAAGCATTTCATGATTCCACAATCTTATATTATTTATTTTGTTTGTCAGATCTATATATTCTTTTCCATCTTCCTCTTTGTATTATTTAAATTACCCTTAGTGGTGCTCTTCAATTATATGCCACCCTGCAGACCTCCCTCTCCTGTCTTTTTTTTCAGCTGGCAGAACCCCTTTTAATTTTTCTTGTAGGGCTGCTCTCTTGTTGACAAATTCTTTCAGGACTTTTTTGTCTGTGAAAACTTTAATCTCCCCTCAATTTTAAAGGATGAATTGTCTGTGTTTAGAATTCTTGGCTGGAGGTCTTTCTTTTTCATGACCTTGACTATATCATACCACTGCCTCTCACCTCCAGGGTCCTACTTGGGGAGTCTGAACTCCATCTATTTTGGTGCCCCTTATATATAGCAGATTGTTTTTCTCTTGCCACTTTCAGGAATTTCTGCTTCTTTTCAACATTTGACAGGTTGATTAGTATGTGCCTTGCGGAAGGTCTATTTGGATTTATTCTATTTGGAGTTTGTTGGGCTTCTTTGACTTATATATTCATATCCTTTATGAGTGTTGGGAAGTTTTCCCCCATTATATCCTTGACTACTCTTCCTAGCCCTTTACTTCTCTCTTCTCCTTCTGGGACACCAATCAGTCTTATATTTGTATGCTTTGTTTGGTCTATCATTTCCCTGAGTTCCAGTTCAATTTTTTCCACTTGCTGTTTTGTGTCTTTAAAACCAATTATCCTGTCCTCTATATGACTTGCTCTTTCTTCTGTTTCTTCCAATGTAGCGTTGTGTGCCTCCAGCATGTTTTTTATTTGGTCAACAAAGTCTTTAATATCTGTGATATCTGTTGTTTTTCTATTTATTCTTTCAAGTTCCTCTTTATGCACTTTTCTACCTTCTCGATTTCCATTAGGTCATTTGGTATCCCTCTTATTTTATTAAGTAGAGTCATATGAATATCTTTGCTTAGTTGTTCCAATGTATATGTCTCTTCTGGTGTTTTAATTTGTTCGTTAGGCAGGTGATATTTCTCGGCATTGTGATATGCTCAGGGACCTTCTGCTGTCGCCCTGGCATGTGAGTATCTTGATAGACTTATTTGGGGAGTTGATTTCTTTCAGTAGTCTAAGGCCTTGTGTTTGTGGGATGGTTGTACAGCAGAGAGCAGGATACAGCGTGGGGCACTCAGTGTGGAGATTTGTTTCAGGGCAGGTATGGATGCTGTTTGGGGATGTGATACTGATGTTTGTGAATGTGGGCACCTGACAGACTGGGAGAATGTAGCTGTGCAAGTGCACCACCCCTGGGGTTTTAAACCTGGTGAGCACTGGTCTATGTCATGGGGCCCTCGTGCACAGGCATAGTGCTGTGGCAGCAGGTTAGCTTTACTCCTGTGTGGGTTGGGGGCATATGTGTCCCGGCTACACATGTCAGCACTTTCTCAGAGCTGGGAAGTGAGGCTGAGGGCTGTGCACATATGCAGTTCTAGGACTGCTGTAAAGTGTGGTTCCCAGAGCTGAATGATGTGATTGGGGGCCCATGGGCATATGTGGGCCTGGAATTGCAATAAACAAATGCACAGAGCTCAGGCAAGGTGTGCTGAGGCTGGTAGACATTATGGGTTGGGTTTGGGAGAAGCCTAGGTATGGGGGTTGATGCTGGCAACCTTTATGCACAGACAACAAACCACAGGGAACAGGGACTGGGAAGCAGTGCTTGGGAGGCATGCAGGAGAGGTGGGTTGGACTGCACTTGGGGTGGGGATGAGGGGAAATTATGTGCACTTTGGGCTGGTGGGGTAGGGGCATCTGGGTGCAGGAAATGGGAGCAAGTGATAGGCTTTTTTACTTGGGGTGTGGGGTGAGTCAACGTTCATGGGGCTGTGTTGGTGTGGGGAGAGCACCCAAGGAATGCAGCCTGGTTTACTCCTTAGTCCTGTGTTCCCATCCATGCACTCCTGTGGGCTCCATGCCTTTGCATCAGCCTTCAGCTATCTGCCTCTCAGTTCCTCGGCCTCTGCAGCCAGGGCTGTCCCAGGTGGTGCTGAAGCTCTAACAGGTCAGCTGCACCCCAGAATCATGACTGCAGTTGCCCTCCTGTCCTTTTTCTGACTCTTCCACCGAGCAGGGCTCATCTTGAGGCCCTCCAGTCAGCCGTCTTCCTGGAAGCCCAGAATTGAAACATTTGGTTTACTTTTTTCTTTGTGTGAAATATTCACATGGCTCCAAAGTCAAATGTTCCAAACCAGGTCTGTTCAGAGATACAGGGCATCCTTGAAACTCTCAGAGATTTTATAGTTAATTTTAACTGCCAGCTGTTGCATTAGTTTATTAAACATTTTAATCAATAAAGTTTACTTGAAGCTGTTTTTAGTGTAGAATAAGAAATAAGAAGAATTCTGCATGTCCCTTACCCCTTTATCCATTCAGAATAGTTTATAATGGCAAACAATAAACTATCACACAAAACCATGGGTTTTCAACAGGTGGACTGGTAAAAAAGAATTTGGAGACCAAGAAAGATTATGAGAAGTTGCAGCAGTCACCGAAATCTGGTGAGATGATACCGTAAGGACTTCTGTAAACTGTTGACATTTTAACTGCCTCTTTCCTATGTTTGCCTTTCAAAATTAGAGGCAAGTTGTCAAATTTATGATACCTCAAAATTTATAAATATTTAAATTTTTTTAATTTTGAAATATGAAATGTATAAAGAAAAAAAAGCAACAATTTTCAGAGCTCATTTCAACAGATTTCCCAGATTGTTAAGGGTTACCATTCTACTGTTTTAGATTTTTCCTTCTATCTAGCTGGTCCAAAACACTGGAGGCTAAAAGAAGTGTCAATATAATGATTCAGCAGTCATACTGATTTGTCAAATCCTATTTTCTCTTTTATAAGTCCTCCTTTTCCTCTGATTCTTTTCCCAACCTATAGGGATCTTTAGGCAATGCCTGTTCTGAATTATTCATGTTGAGAAGGGGTGTCAAGAGTAAAGGATAGGGAAATGTAATTAGTTCATAATCTCAGAGAGGCTGGCCCCTCTCAATTTCATGAATTATTTGACCTTGGAACCCTTTTGGAACTACAGGTTTCAGGAAAGCAAATTTAGTGCAAGAAACTTTTATAGAGTCTCAGTTTGATCCCTGGGTATTCTTAAGAATTAACAGAGGTGATGTTAGTTGGGATTTAGTAAACCATGGCAATTAGCCCTATCTAACTGAAGCTTGCACATGTGTCCCCTCTAGAATAGCCTCTTGATACTATTGATCTCCATTAGTGATGATGCCTTATTTTATTATGCTTCTTTTCTTCCTTTTGGTCTGGAAGGTTGTGCCAATCCCAAGATGCCTGGGCCATGCTCTTCACCAGGAGTCATGTCCCACGTTTTTGTGGAGACTTTTGGCCCTGGGTGTCATGTCCCACATGTAGGGGGAAGGGTAATGGTGTTCCTTCAGAGTTGGGCTTAGAAAGAGGACACAACTGAGCAGCAAAAGAGGTTTCCTGGGAACAACACTTAGGCCTCTTTATAGGTAGTCTTCGCTTTCCCACTACAGAAATAAGTTTCATAAGGGCAAACCCCAAAATCCAGGGCTTGGCCTATTTTCTTGGGAGTTCCCAATGGTTGAGAGGGTACCCACGGTTTCCCAGATGGGAAAGTTTAATCATTCCATTTTTGTTCCTTTGGACCCTCCAGGGACTCTACCAATACTTTTAAATTATCAGCCCAGCATAATCTGAGATATATCCAGGTATTACATTAAGCTTTACAGAATTACATGGTCTCCTTCCTTTTCTAGGCTCCAGGAGTTTGGTTTGTTTAAATGAACTATCCAGACAGGTTGATTTACATTTTGGTTATGGAATATTTTTGTTCTAGACATAATAAACCTCTCTGCCTTTGGTCTCCTATAGTAGCTGAAGATTTAGAGTACATGCACTATCATCTTTTGCCCTGTGTTCTGATTTACCAGATTGGCTTCATTTTATTAACTCTAATTGAGGCCTGATCTCTTTCTCGATTACTTTGTCGTTTTAGGTAGCTATGCTCACTTTCAAGACTGCAGCACTCCATTTCTGGGTCTTAGGTATTGCACAGTCACTGAAACTTGCAGGGAAATGCCAGTTGACACACAGCTCAGTGTCTCAGAATCTAGAAATACACTTACAACTTCACTAAGTGTGGCTGCTAGAAGGCCTTACAATCAAGGCTCTGATTTTTGTATAAGTATTTTCTGAAAGAGATCTTAACATATTTGTTCTTTTGTATTTACCGTATTTTGTACAACACCTTGTACCCAAGCTTTATTCAGCTTGCTGTGTGCCTCTAGACATCTTTTTGTGCAGGCACCGATTCCATCATATAAACGTATCGCTGTTCACCATACTGCATCTCAGTCATCAAACCCTTCAGCTCCCACCATCTGCTGGACATCGTGATAATGTCTGAAATAAACAAATCATGTCTTACAGTATCCTTGCTTGGTTGTACAAGCAGCATCACTCCCAATTTTAGTCAATTTTCATTGGTCCCTAAAGGCAAAGAACTGAAAAACATAACACCATCAACTTTCAAATCAAAACTACCCTTGGGATGTGCAAGTGTAGTTCAGTGGTAGAATTCTTGGTTCCCATGCAGGAGACCTGGGTTTGATTCTTCGGCCATGACCTCCCAAAACAACAACAACAACCACAAAAACTTCCCCCTATCTCTTGTCCCCACCCCCAAAAATAGCTCCCTGTTGTAGTGCTGTAGTAATGTTAATAGCTTCCTGTTAACTAATGGCCATAGCACACATTTTTAGTTTTCCCTCTATACCCCTTGTCATTTTCTGGTTCATGCGTTAATTTGGCCAGGTCGTGGTACCTGTTTGTCTGGTTGGGCAAGTGCTGGCCTTTCTGTTGTGGTGAGGAAATTTCATAGAATTGAATCATGATCACGTCAGCTGCATCCACAGCTGATTGCATTTGTAATCAGCCAGGGGGAGTGTCTTCTGCAATGAATGAAACTTGATCTAATCCCTGGATACTTTTAAGGAGGATTCAGAAGAGATAGGCTCTCTATCTGCTTCAGCTGGCATGCATCTCCTGTGGAGTTCATCCAGACCCTCAATCGGAATCATCAGCTTCTCAGCCATTCCTATGGATTGTGGATTCTATGTTTCCATGGTTATGTGAGATACTTTTATAAATTTTATATTTTTGCATATATCCTTTTGATTCTGTTTATCTAGAGAACGCTAACTAATACAACTAATTACCAGGAGTGGCTCTTAAGAAACATTAATTTAAAAATGAATTTTTATGAAGAGTTTTCAACTCTGACTGGACTCAAAGGTGCTGAGGACTCTGAATCCCATAGTCAGAATGACACTGCCAATTCATGGGAAGAGATAGTCAAATATCACCATTCAAATCTTCTAATGCCTTGCTTGTACTAAGCCAGGCTCTGGGGGATAATGTTTTTGACACCTTTATGGAGTTTTGTGGAAATAGGAGGTTTAGAGATGCTGGCTGGTTGTTGTTAGACATGCTGGATACACTAAGGAGTGAAATGGATGGGCTTAAGGCTTCAAACAAGAAGCTTAAGTGCCGTGTGACAGATGTAAACATTTTTAGGAATGTCCTGAAGGAAAATCTTATTTCCTGTTGCCGTAGACTGGAGATCTCTGAAAATCAGACTCAGAATCTTATTGTTAGGGTAGCAACTTTGCAACGTAAACTAAAATCTCAATCTTGAAAGGTGTCTGTAATTAAAGTTAGGGCATTGATTGGAAAGGAGTGGGACACTGGAAAACGGGATGGCAACATATAGATTGATAATGATGTTGGGTGTGTGGTTGAAACCCTAGGTTATGCTGAGTACTTTCTAGATAACCCTGTAACAGTCTGTCCTGAGGACCTAACAGCCCCACCTCCAGCCTGCCTTGAAGAGTTGGCCACCCAGGCTCCCCCTGAAGGGATTAGCCCTAGAGTGTTTAATCCTCTTTCACCAGATGAACTGCAAATGAATGCCCTGAAGCAAATGGCTTGGAAGATATTTCTAATGCTTTTCATGACACACCCACCACCCCTCATTTCTTCCATACCTATAACTAGGTTAAAGTCCCAACAGGGCCCTAAAAGTGAAACACAAAGTATCTCCCATGAGGAGGTACATTATATTCCAAAATAACTGTCTATGTTTTCCAATTTATATAGACAGGAATCAGGGGAATATGTGGTAATGGATTTTAAGGGTGTAGGATAATGGTGGGAAGATTATAGGGCTGAAACCCCAATATGGACCCAATAACCAGAGATTCTGCATTCAGTGTAATAACTTGAGGGGTTAGAAATGGCATTAACAGTTTGTTTGGATTGTTGATGGAAACACGGATCAAAAGGTGGCAAAAATTACCTCAGGTTGAAATGCCAGAGCTGCCCTGGTATAATGTAGATGAGGGGATCCAGAGGTTTAGAGAGACTGGAATGTTAGAGTGGATTTATCATGCAAAGCCTGCTCTTACACCCCAGGAATTCCTGGAGGATGCACCTTTTAACTGAGCAGTGAGAAATAAATTTGTGAGACTAGCAGCATCATCCCTGAAGTGCGCTATAGTTGCACTTCTCTGTATGTCAGATATTACTGTGGAAACTGCTGTCACTGGGCTGGAATCCTTAAACACAATTGCAGATGATGGGATCCTGAGTTGGTAGAAGCCAGGTAGCAGCACTTAATCACCAAAGACAGGGTGGATATGGCTATTGCAATAGACAGCATACTCAAAGCAGGAATCAGAATAATCTGATCTGCATAAATTTGTGGCATTGGCTAGTAAATCATGGGGTACCTAGGAATATAATAGATGGGTAGTCTACTAAATTCTTCTTCAAGGTGCATTAACAAAAGAGTTCTAGGTCACGTGAACAGAATTCTAACATGGATTACCAAAACATAGACTCACGGCCTGTTAGTCAATTTCCAGACTTGAGACAATTTATAGACCCAGAGCCCCTTGAATGAATGGGAGGCCAGGTCTCTTTGGGAGAGAAACCTGTAACACTGCCAGAAATTTATGCTATTAGTGTTCCTCCAAGCCTTCCCCAAGGAGACCGATGTCCTTTTATGAGGGCAACAGTGCACTGGGAAAAAGGGAATGATCAGATATTTTGGGGATTATTAGACACTTGTTCAGAAGTGACATTAATTCCAGGGGACCCAAAACTTCACACTGGTCCACCAGTCAGATTTGGGTCTTATGGAGACCAGGTGATCAATGAAGTTTTAGCTCAGGTCTGCCTCACAGTGGGTCCAGTGGACCCCCGGACCCATTCTGTAGTTATTTCCCCAGTTCCAGAATGCATAATTGGAATAAAAATACTGAGCAACTGGCCGAATCCCCACGTTGGCTCTCTGACTTGTGCAGTGAGGGCTGTTATGGTGGGAAAGGCGAAGTTGAAGCCACTAGAACTGCCCTACCTAGCAAAATAGTAAATCAGAAGTAATACTGGATTCCTCAAGGGATTGCAGAGATTACTGCCACTCTTAGGGACTTGAAGGATGCAGGGCTGGTGATTCCCACTACATCCCCATTCAACTCTCCTATTTGGCCTGTGCAGAAAACAGATGGGTCTTGGAGGATGACAGTGGTTCATCGTAAGCTCAACCAGGTTGTAACTCCAATTGTAGCTGCTTTTTCAGATGCGATCTCATTACTTGAGCAAAGCAATATATCCCCTGGTACCTGGCATGCAGCTATTGATCTGGCAAATGATTTTTTTCTCAATAGTTGTTTGTAAGGACCACCAGAAATTTGGATTTATTCTGTTTGGAGTTTGTTGGGCTTCTTTAAGTTATATATTTATGTCTTTTAGGAGGGTTGGGAAGTTTCCCCCATTATATCCTTGACTACTCTTCCTAGCCCTGGACTTCTGTCTTCTCATTCTGGGACACCAGTCTAATATTTGTATGCTTTGTTTGGGCTATCATTTCCCTGAGTTCCAGTTCAATTTTTTTCCATCTTTTGTTCCATTTGCTGTTTTGAGTCTTTGAAATCAATTATCCTGTCCTCTATATGACTTGTTCTTTCTTCTGTCTCTTCAAATGCAGTGTTGTGTGCCTCCAATATATTTTTTATTTGGCCAACAGAGTCTTTAAATCTGTGATATCTGCTGTTTTTCAATTTATTCTTTCAAGTTCCTCTTTATGCTATTCCCTGTCTTCTTGATCTCCTTTAGGTTATTTGCTATCCCTCTTATTTTATTAAGTAGAGTCATATGAATATCTTTGCTTAGTTTTTCCAATGTCTGTGTCTCTTCTGGTGTTTTGATTTGTTCATAAGGAAGGCGATATCTATCTGCATTGTGATATGCTCAGTGATCTTTTGCTGTCTTCCTGGCATGTAACTATCTTGATTGACTTATTTGGGGAGTTGCTTTCTTTCAGTAGTCTATGGCCTTGTATTTGTGAGATGATTGTACAGCAGGGAGCAAGACTCAGCATGGGGCACCCCGTGTGGATATTTGTTTCAGGGAAGTTATGGATGCAGTTTGGGGATGTTATGCTGATGCTTGTGAATGTGGGTGCCTTGTGGCCAGGGAGGATGTAGCTGTGCAAGTGCACCCATCCTGGGTTGTAAACATGGTGAGTGCTGGTTAAAGGCATGGGGCCGCTTGTGCACAGGCGTAGAGCTGGGCAGCAGGTTAGCTTTACTCCTGTGTGCATTAGGAGCAGATGTGACCCTGCTACACAGGTCAGCACTTTCTCAGAGCTGGGAAGTGAGGCTGAGGGCTGTGCACATGTGTGGTCCTAGGAGTGCTATAAAGTGTGGGTCCTAGAGCTGAATGATGTGATTGGAGGCCCATGTGCATTTGTGGGCATGAGTGTGCCATAAACAAATGCACAGAGTTCACACAGCATGTGGTGAGGCTGTCAGAAACTATGGGCTGGGGTCGGGTATAGCCTAGATATGGAGGTTGGTGCCAGCAAACTTTATGCACTGGCAACAAACTGCAGGCAACAGGGAGTGGGAGGCAGTGCTCAAGCGCCTTGCTTGAGAGGTGTGTTGGGCTGCACTTGGGGTTGGGGTGAGGGGAAGTTATGTGCACCGGGGGCTTGTGGGGTGGGGGCATCTGGAGTGCAGGAAATGGGAGCGGGTGATAGGGTTTGGTGCATGGGGTATGGGGTCAGTCATCAGTCATGGGGCTTTTCAGGTGAGGGAAGCACACCCAAGGAATGCAGCCTGGCTTACTGCCTGATCCTGTGTTTATGTCGATGTGCTCCTGTGGGCTCTGTGCCTTCACACCAGCCTCCAGCTTTCTGCCTCTCAGTTCCTCGCCCTCTGCAGCCAGGGCTGCCACAGGTGGTGCAGAAGATCTCCCTGGTCAGCTGCCCTCCTGAATCACTGCTGCAGTCACCCTCCTGTAACTCTTCCATGGAGCAGGGCTCATATCAAGCTCCTCTAGCCAGCCATACTCCTTGAAGCCCAGCATTGAAACGTTTGGTTTACTTTTTTCTTTGTGTGAAATATTCACATGGCTCCAAGGTCAAATGTTCCAAACCAGGTCTGTTCAGAGATAGAGGGCTCCCTTGTAACTCTCAGAGATTTTATAGTTAATTTTAACTGCCAGCTGTTGTATTAGTTTATTATACATTTTTATCAATAAAGTTTACTTGAAGCTGTTTTTAGTGTAGAATAAGATATAAGAAGAATCCTGCATGTCCCTTACCACTTCATCCATTCAGAATAGTTACTAATGGCAGAGAATAAACTTTCACAGAAAACCATGGGTTTTCAACTGGTGGACTGGTAAAAAAGAATTTGGAGACCAAGAAAGATTATGAGAAGTTGCAGCAGTCACCGAAATCTGGCGAGAAGTTACCGTAATGACTTCTGTAAACTCTTGACATTTTAACTGTCTCTTTCCTATGTTTGCCTTTAAAAATTAGAGGCAAGTTGTCAAATTTATGATACTCCAAAATTTATAAATTTTTAAATTTTTTTCATTGTGAAATATAAAATGTATAAAAAAAGCCCAACAATTTTCAAAGCTCATTTCAACAGATTTCACAGATTGTTAAGGGTTACCATTCTATTTCTTTAGATTTTTCCTTCTATCTAGCTGGTCCAAAACCCTGGAGGCTAAAAGAAGTGTCAGTATAATGATTCAGCAGTCATACTGATTTGTCAAATCTTATTTTCTCTTTTATAAGTCCTCCTTCTCCTCTGATTCTTCTCTCAATCATTAGGGAAATTTAGGCAATGCCTGTTCTGAATTATTCATGTTGAGAAGGGGTGTCAGGAGTATAGGGTAGGTAAATGTAATTACTTCATAATCTCAGAGAGGCTGGCCACTCTCAGTTTCAGGAATTATTTGACCTAGGAACCTTTTTGGAATTTACAGGTTTCAGGAAAGCAAACTCAGTGAAAGAAACTTTTATAGAGTCTCAGTTTGAGCCTGAGGTGTTCTTAAGATTTAATAGGGGTGATGTTAGTTGGGATTTAGTAAACCATGGCAATTAGAACTATCTAACTGAAGCTTGCATAAGCGTGTCCTCCAGAAGAGCCTCTTGACACTATTGATCTCCATTAGCCATGATGCCTTATTTTATTATGCTTCTTTACCTCCTTTTGGTAGGGAAGGTAGTGCCAATCCCACTATGCCAGGGCCATGGTCTTTGCCAGGAGTCATGCCCCACATTGTCAGGGATACTTTTGCCCCTTTGTGTAATGTCCCACATGTAGGGGGAAGGGTAATGGTGTTCCTTCAGAGTTGGGCCTAGAAAGAGGCCACAGCTGAGCAAAAAAAGAGTTTTCCTGGGAACAACTCTTAGGCCTCTTGATAGGTAGTCTTCGCTTCTCCACTACAGAAATGAGTTTCATAAGGGCCTATTTTCTTGGGAGTTCCCAATGGTTAAGTGGGTACCCAGGGTTTCTAGATGAAAAAGTTTAATAGTTCAATTTTTTTTTTCCCTTTGGACCCTCCAGGGACACTACCAATACTTTTAAATGATCAGCCCAGCATAATCTGAGATATATCCAGGTATTACATTAAGCCTTACAGAATTACATGGTCTCGTTCCTTTTCTAGGCTCCAGGAGATTGGTTTGTTTAAATGAACTATCTAGACAGGTTGATTTTCATTTTTTTTGCAGAATATTTTTGTTCTAGACATAATAAACCTCTCTGCCTTTGGTCTCCAATAGTGGCTGAAGATTTAGAGTACATGCACTATCTTCTTTTACCCTGTATTCTATTTTACCAGATTGGCTTCATTCTTTTAACTCTAGTTGAGGCCTGATCTCTTTCTTGATTACTTTGTCATTTTAGGTAGCTATGCTGACTTTCAAGGCTGCAACACTCCATTTCTGGTTTAGGTGTCGCACAGTCACTGAATCTTGCAGGGAAATGCCAGTTGATCCACACACAGCTCAGTGTCTCAGAATCTAGAAATACACTTACAACTTCACTAAGTGTGGCTGCTAGAAGGGCTTACAGTCAAGGCTCTGATTTTCATATAAGTATTTTCTGAAAGAGATCTTAACATATTCTTTTGTATTTACCTTATTTTGTACAACACCTTGTACCCAAGATTTATTCAGCTTGCTGTGTGCCTCTAGACATCTTTTTGTACAGGCACCGATTCCATCATATAAATGTATCACAGTTCACCATACTGCTTCTCAGTCATCGAACCCTTCAGCTCCTGCCATATGCCAGGCAGGTGACACAGGTGTGCGTCTGACCACCCAGTTCCAAGAATGGACAGTGGCCTTCAGGGTATCCTGCACCTGGCCCTTCTGCCCTGCCTGCAGTGCAGCCCATGTACCTCTCACTGTTGCCCCACGTGGGTGCCCCTGTGGCCCCAAGGCCTAACCCTATTGTCACTGGGCACCACGTCATTCCAGGCAATATATTCTGCCGTGTCTGTCATTTTATGCCATTTTAGTCATGTTAACTTTTTAAGTAAGCGTATTATTTTTCTTTTAAAACTGCTATTTGGGAAGCTGGCTAGTCTGCCCTCTGTGGTGTTCTTGGTACTGTCAGTGGAAGTGTAGGCTGTCTGGGGCTCTTTCTATTTGATAAATTTGGTTTTTGGGGAAGCTTAGCTAAGAACACCCTAGAGCTGTGGAAAGGTAAAGTTGTGCAGAGTGTCCTTGAATTGTAGAAATGAGGTCATGCACACGCGTTCTCCCTACTGTGTGCACGGGTACATCATCAACTCTAGAAAATGCTTGGCACTTTCAAATAAAACACCACAGAACTTAAAATAATTGGGGTATTTTCATCCAAAGTTCATGGTGTTTAGCAGCCAAGTCTGTGTTTATATTTAGAACTGTTTTATAGAATCTTTGACTGCCCTCCATGAAATATCATAAGTAATTAAGCATTTGAATCAAACTGTTTAAGTCAGTATTATCATAGAGGGAAAAAATTATAGATTTTTCAGTATAAATTTAGGTTGAAAAAATCTCCTTAGAAAATTATGTTGTCTACTTTATGCATTTTGTACATAAATAAAGCAGTTCTGTGATAGCTAATGACAGGTTGATTCTGGTATAAACTACTTCTTTGACTAGTTTAACAGATTGTAAATCTGTGTTTTAGGTAAGGGAACACGCTGAAATGTTATTTCTGTCTTCCAGTTTCCTCTCAGTGAGCCCTGTACCCTTTTGTGAATGGGTTTGTTTTCCAGTTCTTGTTCCACCATGATCCAAACCTGTTTCTCTGGCACCCCCACCAACTCCCACCCACACTTTTGCTGTTGGTAGGAGGAATATTTCATTTCCCAGGAACCTGATTTCTCCCACCCCATTTTCATAAACTTTGGAACATCGTGAGTCATCTATAGCCAGGGGTGTGGGAGGCCATGTGTTCAGCACTTGCATGGTGCCAAGGGGTGTGGGAGGCTGAGTGTGCAGCACTCGCATGGTGCCAAGGGGTATGGGAGGCCATGTGTGAAGCACTCACACAGTGCCAAGGTGTGTGGGAGTTTGCGTGTGCAGCACTTGCACAGTGCTAAGGGCGCTTCTCTTCTACCCTGCTCCCCTGTCGGACTTCTCCTCTACTTCCCCATCAGCTGCCTCTCTGTGCTACTCAGCTCCTGGGCCTGGGTAGGTAAGTCGGGGGACAGTGGCCGATGGGTCTGGAGATGGGAAGCAGAGGGGCCGTGGGCCCGGCTGCCAGCCTGGGATGCCCTGCCCTTCCTCCTGACCCCATAGCTGCAACCTGGGAAGTGAGCCTCTGGGAGCTACAGCCCAGGAAACGTAGATAAGTTGGTGTTGTGGCCTGATGAAGCCCTGTGTGCGCCCAAGGGCACCCCTTAATGACCGATTTTACAGTTTTATGTCAGGAGCAGAAGAAGCTAGTACCCATTCAGCTAGTATTTCAGATGAGAATTCGACTAGACTGTGGCATAAGACTCGAGGCAGACCCCGTGGTCAGATAGAAAGTTAAGATGAGGCCGTGCCAGGCCCTCTCCCTGCAAGGGGGTGTGGGGTACTTGCCCCAGAGGGAGGACATGGTACAACCCCTTCTTCTCCTGGGCCACCGGGCACCAGGTTCCAGCCGAGCTCCTGCAGGGTTGTCCTGGGCTCGACACCCCACATGCACTCCTGGGAACTGCAGGACACATCCCGAGGCTGCCTGAGAAAGTGAGGGGGTTGGTCACTGTGTGGGGCCCTGCAAGACAAGATGGGCATGCCCTGAGTTCACTCTAAAAAAGTACTGATAAAAACCATTTTGTGTTTTGAAATCATTTCAAACTTAGAGGACAGGAGCAAAAATAATACAAAACCCACAGAAAGAACTCCAACCACCCCCACCCAGAGACCCAGGCCCATGAAATTTAAATATTTTGTCACATTTGCCATCCCTTTCTCTCTCCCTCTTCCTTTCTCCCTCTTTCATCTCACTATCCATTCATCCATCTGTCTGTTTATTTTCTAAACATTTCAGAGTAAGTTGTATACATCATTAAAAGAGCATTTTTAAACGTGGACACTATTGCTACCAGAATGTGTTTCTCTGTAATGTTCTGTCAGGGTGTTACATTGTATAACAGTGAGAAAAATGTTTTCTGAGCCGTTTGTTTCTCAGCATTTGCTCTTTAACAGCCCAGAGCATC
>PVIY010035820.1:0-25978 GCA_004026745.1 Myrmecophaga tridactyla
GGGCAAAAATGAGCAACCTCCGCTTTGATCAGGTTCACCTAAGCTGGGGGCCTAATTTTAGTAGTCAGAATTTGTTAATTAGCTCCACAATTGGCGTTTGATTGTGCCCAGTCCCTGCTGCTGGTAAAGTCCTTTCCTTTCCCCTCTGGGAAGCGGCCTGTGGGGGAGGGGCGCTGGCTGCCGCAGCTTTGGGAACTCATGGTTCTGGGGGCTGCTCGCAGCCGGTCCAGCTGGTCCAGACTGGGGTACGCTGTGTGTCTGGTCACTGATGTGGCCCCAGGAGCTGTTCTGTACTGTTTCTGGTTATTTAGTAGTTGTTCTGGAGGATGAACTAAAACGAGCACGTTGTTAAGCCGCCATCTTGACCCCTGAACTTGCAAATACTTTTTTATTTACTGTTCAAATCACTCTGAGATTTATCGGAGCATCACTCCAGACAAACCTACAAAATCTCATGCCCTACTCAAGGTGCCATACCCTTCTGGTGTTCAATTAAACTGTCCATTTAAGTTATATTAGGAGATGCACTAGTCAAAATATAAATTTTGTACCAAATAAACATTTTTTGCTTTAGTCCCACACATAAGTTACAGGTTTAAAATATGTATTAGCATCTGTTTTCAACACCCTGCAATATTGACATTCCTTTGCTATTCCTCATGCAAAAATATATTTTTAATCTGTACATTTATTCACTATCATTGTACACTCTAGGCATTCCTAGATTATACCATCTCAGTCTTTACTGTTTATCTTTCCTTCTGATTTCATTTGTGCCACCAGCCCTCCTCCCTCTATCATTCTCACATACAGCTTTATTCAGTGTACTAATATTATTGTACTACAGTTAGGTAGTATTGTGCTATCCATTTCTGAATTTTTATAATCAGTCCTGTTGCACAATCTGTATCCCTTCAGCTCCAATTACCCAATATCTACCCTATTTCAATCTCCTGATGGTGTTCCCAACTGAAATTCTCCAAGTTCATTCATTAATGTTATTTCATATCAGTGAGACCATACAGTATTTGTCCTTTTGTTTCTGGCTAATCTCACTCTGTATAATATCCTCAAGGTCCATCCATGTTGTTACATGCTTCATAACTTTATTCTGTCTTACAGCTGCATAATATTCCACCATATGTGTATACCACAGCTTGTTTAGCCACTCGTCTGTTGATGGATTTTGGCTGTTTCCATCTCTTGGCAATTGTAAATAATGCTGCTATAAACATTGGTGTGCAAAAATGTCCGTTTGTGTCCTTGCCCTCATGTCCTCTGAGTAGATACCTAGCAATGGTATTGCCAGGTCATATGGCAATTCTCCACTCAGCTTCCTGAGGAACCACCAAACTGCCTTCCACAGCAGTTGTACCATTTTACATTCCTACCAACAGTGGATAAGTGTGCCTCTTTCTCCACATCCTCTCCAGCACTTGTCATTTTCTGTTTTATTGATAATGGCCATTCTGGTGGGTATGAGATGATTTGCAATTCCCTAATAGCCAGGAAAGTTGAGCATCTTTTCATGTGCCTTTTGGTCACATAATGACAATCTTGACCGGCCTTTGTCCCCAGTCCCTGGGAGGTGACCTCTGAATCTTTGGCATTTCCCATGATAGGAGTGTCTTTGATTATTCATGGTGAGCCCAGGACCATACCTGATACTTCATTTGTTATCAAGATGGCAATGTGGAGCCAGCCACACTTGCAGTCTTGGGGTGGGGGGCTGACAATGCCCCAAAGACCAACGGTATAATTAGAGGGTGGGGGCTTTGAGCCACTTCATGTCAGCCCAACCTCCCCCACCTCTAGGGGAAGAGGGGCTAGAGATTGGATTCAGCTATGTGGGCATGGAGCCTACCAGTCATACCTATGTAAATGACAACCCATAAAAACTCAAGACTCTGGGAGCCAAGATGAGCCTTCACAAAGATATATTTCTATGTTTCTGGAGGGTGACGCTCCCTGACTCCTCCACCTGGAGAGGACATGGAAGATGGAATGTATCCTTTAAAATAATAAAGCTATAATCTAAGTATAGCCCTTTTGTGAGTTCTGAGTGGTTCTAGCAAATTATTGAACCTGAGGGGTGTAGCTGGTTGGTTAGAAGTGTAGGTGGCCTGGTGTTCCTAAAAGGCAGTCTGATGGCCTAACCTCATTTAATTAGAGTCAAAATTGAATTGAATTGAATTACTGTAATATGTGCACTTGGTGTCAGAAGCTGTTGGAATCTGTAAATGTGTTTGATACCTACATAGTTACAAAATCACCTTTTCTCTTCTCTTGGGCTGAGACTGGCTTTCAGGGTTCCTGCTCAGCTTTGCAAAGAAAACAGCCTCACGACTGTAGCTAACCCTTAACTCCAGCCTCAGTCCCCTCCCCTCATGAGTAAAAGGAGGTCAGGGTAAGGGAGGGTGGCCAGGTCAGCGTTGCAGCTGCTTGTGGGTAAATTGAAGGGATGGGCGGACCACTGCCCAGTGAGGCCCTTGCCACTGGCATTATGGGAACGGCCCCACCCTGATCCAAGACCTTGCCTTCAGCTGTTTGCATCCATGCCCCAGAGTTGACCAGGTTCTCAGAGACTAACTCAAAAGAAACTGATGGGTAGGACAGGGGCCAATGTATAACTTCCAGAAGCAAATACATGCACCAGGGGCTTCCTGCTGCCAGGTTTGATCTGGATTCAGAGGAGAGGGAAGTGAGGTCTCCTGGTGAACGGTGCCTTCAAGCTGTTGCCCCTTCCTCCTAAAGAGGGAACCAGCCTCACACGACCAGCATTCTCTCGGTTGGTCAAGGCACCTCTCCCAAAGTCAGATCTGGTGATACTGGCTGATTCTTGTTCCTTGGTCCCCCTTTTCCCCCAATACTTCAGATGGTTACAATCTTATTGAAATGGGTCATATTTTCTTTCAATCATAAGAGCCTAATGTCATATTAGTCCCCATCTCGTCAGCAGCCCGTTTACAGGCTGTCAGGTATATCCTTGCAGTTGGTTCGTCCTGTCCATATTGTGTTGCTTTTTCCTGCGTATTTTTCCTGGAATCAGCTTCCTGTAGGCCTTGGAGCACCAATCAGGCAGACTGAAGCCTGCAGGCCACCTCCAGTGGTGGAGAAGCTGTGCTGGAAGTGCCTCCTCCTGAGGCCCATGAGGAGAGCCAGCTGTGTTCCAGGGGTAACCTCTGTCTTAGAACCTGTATCAACTCAGGAAGCAAAGAGCTGGATGGGCAGCTGATCTGCCAGAAGGCGAAGGAACCATGGCCTACTCAGTCCATAACATTTGTGTGTGTGCATGCGTTTGTGTGGGTGTGTTACATTTGTGTGTGTTTGCATGGGGTATGCATGTGACAAAAAAAGGGGAGAAAGGCGAAGTGTGGGGTGGGGTCCTCACATGCTGCCTGACATGGCAGCCCAAAAGAAGCAGGGACAGGACAGGTGTCCTGATTAACACATCAAATCTGGGAACACAATGGAGGAGGGTGTGGTGTTTGGAAACAAGATTGGAAATTTCCCCAGGCGGCAGCTCTGAAGGCTGTAATTTGTATTTAATTTCAACATTGGGCTGTGCTGTGGCCAGATAGGTAACACTGGGAAGAAACTGAAATTTTTCCATGATTTGTAACCTCAAAACTATAAAGAGGAGGAACAACGAAATGTTTCTTCATGAAGATGTAGGGAAGTTCCTTCATGCCCTCAGCAGCCCATGTCTGACCAGTCTGTGGCCTCTGCTCTGACACCCACTGCCCTATTCTCAGACTTCAACAGTCTCTGGGATTGACCTGCAAATAAACATTCCTGTTGGATGTGATCCCTGACTGCCAATCCCTTGTCCTCAGCCATATTTTAAAACCCCATTTCTCTCGTGTTCCTACAAGATTCTCCCTGCCCTGCCCTCAGCTCTGACTTGCTGCATGCTGCTGGTCCCAATATTTAAGGAAAGCGTCCTTTCCCCAGGGCCAAATGAAGACCAGAACGAGGACTGCTCTTTGGGGCTGTCCCTGCACTCACACCTGTGCACACACTCACAATGCACTCACACCCACACTCACATCCACATTCACAGCCACACTTACACCTGCTCATGCCCACACCCACACTCACACCCATGCTCACACCCACACTCACACCCACACTCCCTCCTGTTTTCTCCCTGCTCCTGCCTCTGGCCACCAGGCTTCGGTTTTGGCCCTGATACTTGTGAACAGTCTCTGTACAGGGGGCAGAAATACTTGACAAGCTCTCTCTTATGAGTAAAGCTAAAGAATAGGACATTTTCCAACTAGCATCCAAGAAGAAAGATCACAGAGAAGTGCCTGACACTGTAGACCTTGCTCAATTTAATTTCAATACAAACTAGGGATCAGTACTGTTCATGCTGGGACTTCCTATTCCTTGTTACATTGGAATGCTCCAGCAGTTTCCTGAGGGTACCCCAGAACTTCATGGCCAGCAAAGCAAATTAGTTTTTGCACACATTCACTGTACAACCAGAAATAAACGTGTGCACAGAAGTGGGCCTTTTCTCAGGCAACATTTTATTCTAAAGAAGCTTTGAAATGAAATTCTTACAGTACTGAAGGCCACTTTCCATGCACAGGGCACAGGAAGAGAGGTAATGCAGAAGAAAGAGAAACAGTAAGGGCTGCCCAGACTGCAAGGGGAGGGTTGGGCAGGTTTGGACTGCAGAGAAAATGAGTGGGAGGGAAAGAATGGGCTGAGTGCCATTCCAGCCCCTGAGCCGAACCAATGTAGCTCATCTTAGAGGAGAAGCGCTCCAGGCACCAGAGGACATGGATGAAGAGGGTGATAGGGACATGGGTTGGGCAGGGTCCCCAACCAGAGCTATTCCCATTGAAAACTGGCCAGCAGTTTTCAACGGGAAACTAAGCAGGTAACTGAGAATTCTGGGGACTCACCCAGAAAAAACCCTGAGTGGCAGTATAAGTAGAATTGCTTGGTGCCCTGATGCAACTCTTGTGTGATGAAACTGAAGCTCCTCTGAAGCAATGGAAAATTCCAAGCGTTTGCCCAGATTGCAGGTACTGACCCACCTTACCAAGCCAATTTGAACTTCTAAAGCCTCTCCACTATTTTCTCCCATTTGAACTCAAGTTCTCCTTTCCATCCCAGCTGCCTCTATCAAGTCAGAGAATTTCCAACCAAGGCAGATGGACTCAAAAAGCCTTTGAGACAACTCTGAAGCAAGAAAAAAATTAAGGTACAAAGTAATCCTGGAGTATGAAGGAGAAAGAAACATTTTCTTGGAGCACTAGAGCTCAAAGGGTCAGCTTGGGAACTAGTGCTGTCACGGTTCTGATGGAATGTAGGGCCGCTTACAGATGAAAAGGAGCTTGATGTCACAGGAGTCATCATTCCAGGACCGAAGTGAGAATGTCTTTATATTGGCACAGTGTTCGTTGTTCCCAGCATTGTTGGGCTCACCTGGAATCCAGAACCTACCAAGTGGAAAGACAAAAAATATATATATTTACAAACTGTAAAAACAATGACTTCCAATGAAGAAATGAGTTCTTTCAATCCCAGCTAAAGACCTTAGTGAAACAGCATAGTGAGTCTCTGCACCCAAGCCTAAGAAAAGGGATCAGTGGGACTTCAATCTCCAAACCTTCAATCATTCCCCAAATTAGGACCACATCAGTCCTCCACTCTTACATCCTGATATGAAATCACACTGTAAAGACTTAGAACAGGATCCCTGATGAAAGTGCCAGAACCTGCACAGCACAGAGAGGCCACAGCTTGACCCAGCTCCCACTGCAGATGTGAGCTAGATCTCTGTTCCTGCCACATGGGGTCAGGGAAGAATCACAAACCCTATACTCACGGGGCAATATCACTGCCCTGCATACCCTGGCCTGGCCCAGAGAATCAGACTGGGAGGGAAGGCTGAGGGAGGCTTACCTTGTGCTTTGGACCTTGTCAAATGGAGTGTCATCCACCCAGTACCAGTTCCCTTCACTCCCTGCTTTGGTCAGTCCAATCCAGTAGGAAACTCCATTCGCCATCTTGTACAAAAACTCCTGCAGAGGAAACAGCGTGGACAAAGACACTGCCACAACTCGGGGTTTGAGCATCCATCTCTTGGGTGTTCTTTGCCTGTCCTCAGCGCCAATCCCTGAACCCAGACAAACTTCTCATGCTGACCTCTCTCAAGCCTCTTCCTCTCCTTGCCCAAAGCCCAGAGCCCATCTTCCGATTGTCCTTTGCCATTCAATTAAGACTCAGGACTCGGGCTTTTCTGCCCTTTAGGAAGGGACTGTTGGAATACAAGAAAGACTCAGCTAAACCCCAGAGCAGGGACCTCAAGAGAATGACCCAGATGATAACAGCTAAATTTACTGAATGCTTAACAGGCACTAGTAGGTACTACGCTAAGCATTTCGTGTGTGTGTATGCTGTATGGCGGGGTCACATTTCATTCTTTCTCCACGTAAATATCACATTATTGCAGCACTATTTTGTTGAATTTTTGTTTGTTTGTTTTGTTTTGTTTGGGAAGTGCATGGGCAGGGAATAGAACTTGGGTCTCCCGCATACAGGTGAGAATTCTACCACTGAACTACCCTTGTACCCCTTATGTTAAGCTTTTAAAATGTATTTATTCATTTAGTCTCTGAGGCAGGTGCTATCATCATTATCATTCATGTCTCACAGATTAATAGACTGAGGTCTCATGAGTTAAGGAAACTACCCAGAGCCACATGGCTAGTTAGATGTCAGGGTTGGAACTCTAGACTCTCTCTGAGCCATGCTCTTACCCTCCTGCTCCCCCACTTCCCAGATGAAAGGGGTTTATTCAATAGTTTGCCTCACCAGGCAGGAGACTTCTTGGGTCATGTAGTGCCAGTAGGGTTGTTCACAAACATTTGTTTTCTGGGCACATGAAAGGATGGTACTTACCTGCCCTCTTTGAAGCTATGAATATGGTATGATGTGCTTTGGCCAAGGAAATGTGAGTAGAAGTAATGTGTTATTTCCAGGCAGAAAACTTAAGAGCTATTGACAATTTACTATGTTCCCCATTCCTGCCTCAGCAATGGTGGAAACATGCTGAGATGAAATCTCCTTTAACAAAGGTCTGTGAGTAATCCCAATGAGCAGGACCTTGTTGGAGATGCAGTATAAGGGAGAAATAATCCTTTTTAGATCATTACTATTTGGAAATTGTTTGTTACTGCAGCATAATCATGACCATCCTGACTGATGTAGGCCCTGGGATACTAACACACTGACTTTCCACAGCCCTAAGGAACAGTACTCACCTGTTCACTCTCTGAAGTCACTGAGGTCAGGCGTGACTCTTTGGACACACAGAACTGCTGGGCACTATACCAGGTCTTTGGGATGTGAGAAAAATAATAGAAGTTCCCATTGAAGTACTTCCAGCCTTGAGAAACCATCTGTAAAATGTCATCTGAAGAACAAGGGTGAAAGGTGAGTACTGGTGTTCCTGTTTTCTCTGGATGTTAGTTAGGCTGGGGCACATTAGTGGGATCTCAGAAATAGTGGTGAATGGGGCCAGGCTATGTGTGCCTCAAGTCCTTGTGTAAAGGTTTTGGGACACTCTCTCTGACCTTGAAAGTCTGCCTAAGACTGGTCAAGCCTCTGGGCTCAGAGAAGGAAGAGTAAGAGTGAATGGATCAAGATCTGCCTCTCTCATAAGAGGAAAACAATTCTCCATTGGCCATCACAAAAGACTGAGCCCTGGGCTCTAAGTAAGGAACATAATAAGAAATGGAGGGGCTTAGGGCATGCCAGAGAGTCTTCCTAATGCTTCTGTATTCCATGCCTTGGTGTGAGAACCCAGGCTGTTCTTTGGTCTCTTCTCCCCTAAACAGCCCCTAAGTCCTTCCCAACTCCAATGCTGAGCCCTCTCTACCTAATCTTCTAGTTTATGCTTGACCTGCTCCTCTGCCCTTTCCCTCCTCACCCACCAGCCCAAAAGCCTCACATCTAAGACAGGCAAGGCCCCATGGGCACTGGTCTGCTTGCAACATTATTTTCTGAGGCACTTACTTTGCCGGTTGAGCATCTTGCTGAAATTGTCCAAACTGTTCTGAAGTTTCTGGACCTTTGCATTTAAGACAGTGGCTTTATCCAAATCTTTTTTTAACTCTGGGATTTGGGCATAAAAATCATTGGCTTTCTCCCAACTTCTCGTTAACATCTGAATCTGCGCATTGGCTTTCTCCAGCCCAGTTTCCACCGTCAGGATTTGAGAACGCACATGATCCAAGTTGACATTCACCGCCTGGATCTGAGTGCTGGCTGCCTCCACACCATCACTATTCCTCTTAATTTCAGGCCCAAGGGTGCTGATGTTGTCCACACGGCCTTTCAGCAACCGGGCCTTGGTCTTTACATCTGATATTGTGCCCAAAAGCCAAGGATCTGAATTTGAGAAAGTCAAGAGGTGAGCGGAGAGGAACCCTAGGAGTGGGGGTGTTGTCAGGGTGAGAAAAGACAGAGAAGGGAAGGGACAGGCTCAAACTTCCCAAAGAACAAAGCCAGTCCAAGATGCTGCCTCCCACTCTCCATTCATTCAGGAACTCTGGATATAGACAATACAAAGATAGCTAAAAACAGTCTCCCTGGTAGAGGAACTCACAGGCAAGCCAAAGCAGGTATTAGAACCCAGTTCCAAATTTCTTTGAGTCTTCAGGGCACATTTGATAAAGGGACACCCTCAGTGACCCACTGCTCACCTTCCCCACATCCCTCTGAGCTCCATCACTTGATTCGCAGCCCTCTCCTTTCAGCAGCCATCAGCAAATGGGCACCATACCTCCCACATCTGTACACAGGTCCCTCCTTGACCATGGGAAGGGCCAGGGTGCAGGTTCCTAACATGGAAATGGAATCTTCTCCAGAGAAGACTGAAAGGGAGAATTGTGGAACCACTTCTCCCCTTCCCTTGCCTCACCTACTTTCCCACTCTCTTCAGGTCACAGACTTGGGTGCATTTAAGGAAGAATAAAAAGAAACCAAGAAGATCCAAAAGAAAGGCCTGTAGGAATGGCAATGTTAGAGACTTAGGAGGATGGGGCAAATCAGGGGTGGGGATGGGAGGAAGCCTTTGCCCAGAAGTTTCAAGTCTGAGACCAAATGTGCCCTGAGATCACAAAGGGAGAAGACAGACCCTTCCCTCCCTCTGCCTTCTAGAGACCTGACAGGAGGAAGAAACCTCTGCCAGCAATAGAGGGCATGAGACTTAGTAAAGCCAGAAGAGGAAGAAAGCTAAGCCACACATCCAATGAGTGAGTAGAAAGACTCGCTTGATGTGATCTTTGCAAGGACAGGAGAATGAAGAGGCCATAAAGGGGTCTTGGAGATGGGACTCAAACCTTGAAGATTTGTTAGCTCATCAGCCAGGTTTTCCATTCCAACTGGGACTGAATATGCACTTAGGACTCAGTCCCTTGTGGGGCCAGGAAACATTTCACTCACTGCCAAGAGCTATGACCTTCTGAATCTATGGAATACATAGCACAGAGAGAGTGACATGGGATGAAGAGGTAGGTGACTATTTCCTGGGGACAAAAGAGCATAGCCTTGAGCACAAACATGCAAGCATTAAACCCAATCAGGAAATGATTGGGAAAATCTCTGAGGCATTGGGAAGGAAAGAGTGGCTGCTCATCTTACTAGGTTGGATGGCTCTGTGGCTCTTTTACTAGATGTGAGAAGAGAAGAAATAAGACAAATAAGAGAAGTTGTAAGCAGGAAAGAACTCTGGAGAGCAGGAAAGAGAGGGTCTCAAACATGAGGAAGCTATGGGCCATGGAAGAGGACTGAGCCCAGAAGGTAAGACTGAGGACTTACAGAGAAAGGCCTGAAGCAGGACGGAGGTGGCCAGGACCAGTGCCAGGAAGATTAATGTAGCACAAATTGTGGTCGATTTCCTCAGAGGCAGAGGCTGATCAGTCTTGGAAGGAGAATCTGCCAGAAGAAGAAGCAAACATTTGTTGAAGGAACAGCCAACAGCCAGTATGGGTACAGCTCAGTGAGTAGGTTTCAAGCAGCCACTGGCACTTGCCTCTGGGCCAGAGGGAGATGTTCTGCTTGTCTACAACGAAGTGTGCATCTGGCACCTCTTCCTCTGCAGCCTTCATCCTGCTCTGCTCACCCCTGCAGCTTGCTGCACAGGGACCTCCGGCCTCCCCATGGTCCTTTTATCTAGAGGAAATAGGAAGCAAGGCTGGCAGGAGATCCCCTATGTCATCCCAAAGTTCCCCATTTCTAACTTGGACACCTTGTCTGGCCTGGACTGCAATTCAGTCCTCTCCTCAAAGATCTGAGCTTTCAGGAAAAGGAGGAGGTCCTGTCACATGGACACTTTAGCCATCTTGTCCCAAAGCTATCTCATTTCTCCTGTAAGATTTCCTTCATCCGTCCATCCATCCATTCCACAAATATAAATTAAGTGCCTTCCAGGTACCAAGCACCGTACTAGACACTGGGTCACAAAGATGAGTAACTCACCATCCTTCCTTCAGACAGCTCACAAAGTGGAAGGAACGACAGACCTGAGCAAGAAAATTACAACACAGAGTGGTGAGCATAACAATAGGTGAATACGCCCAATTCAAGGGAAGCACAGAGAAAGGAATGATAGAAAGAGTTCCAGGTAGAAGGATTAGCACATTCAAAGGTATGAGGGCATAAGACAGTACCACATGCTTGGCAAACTGTAAATAAATCTGTGCTGTTGGAGTGTAAAGTATAAAACAGGCGAGGCATCTGGGAGCAGATCATGAAGATCCTTTTGGGTCATGCTAGGGTTTTCTCCTGGCTTGTGGGTGACGTGGAATTAATTGTAGAGTCTCAGGCAAGGTAGAGTTTCAGGCAATGGAGTGCTTTAGAACATTCTCAACATGGCAAGGGGCATAGGTTGGGGTGGAGGGAACCTGGAAGCAGAGAGCCCAATAAGGAGATCACTGTAATAAAATATTCTACTTTTGGCTATTCAGGCATCTTAGCAGATACAGTATCCTTTTATAAAATGCCACTTGGAGATTCAAAATGTGAATGTAAGATTTGGTTTATAAGCCACCTACTTCCTGCAACTTGTAAACTTCTGAAACAATATCGGGAAGCTCAGTCACATCAGACCAGGAACTGTTCTTTCTCTCTCTCCCTATATAGACAGGCCATACATGGGAGATGCTCAAGGCTGAGAGGAGCTGAAATGGGACTCAATAAAGGACTAAATTTTCTCCTGGGTAGTTACTCCTGCTTTGAAGAAGCCTGCCAAGTCTGAGAAACCTGGTACATATCAGACAGTAAACAAATCTTTTTTTGAAGGAGGAAAAACAGAAGAAAAAGGAAAGGAAGAAAGGAGGGAGGGAGAGAGTGAAGGAACTTGGTCTAGGTAATCAGATGATGGATGGATGGATGGATGGATGGATGGATGGATGGATGGATGGATGGATAGATGGTTGGATGGATGGAAAATAAATGAATGAAAATTTTGATGGCTGATTGTGACTCAACTCTGAAACCTACACAGTCTGTGGATTTTGTTCTACTCCTTCCCACAGCCTCCAGGAGTTCTCATTTCTTCCCATAGCAAATGCATAAGGGGAAGTATAATTTAAACCTTATCGAGAAATGCCTAAAAGCTCTAACCACAGGACTAGGAAGCTGGCCTGGCCTTGCTGAGTCTGGGCCAGTAGAGCTGGATGACTGGGTGGTATCAGGGACTAAGGTGAGCAAGGCAAGGAAATAGCTACCCAAAGTTGCAGAGGCTTCTACTGCTCTTGGTATTTGAGAGAATCCTATGTCCCTGCCCTGGCCAGCCCTGTCTGGCCAGCCCCATGGTATGTGAAAGCCCCTTGCTGCTCTCTCTCTGGGTTGAGTAGGCCTCACCTGGAGCTGCTACTCTGACTGGATAAGGGAACCCAGAGAGGACCCCACACCACTTTCCAAACCTGATCACAAGGATGGAGATAGTCCCAGGGGCTGGTGTCCCACTTATCCTGTCTCATTCCTCCCCACCCATATTCTGTCAGTAGCTTCTAGGCCTCCTGTTTGTTCAAACCTTTCACACCAGCTAATACCACAAACTGAGGACCTCACTGTCTTTGCTTGTATCTAACCTTTATGACTACACGTTCTCTCTTCTCTTCAGGCTGCTCATCTGGTTGCAGAGCCTTGGTTAGGAGGGGTTAGGATGTTCTGCTTCTGGGCTCTCATGCTCAGTGCCCAGTGTAACCCTGAAGGCCTCAGCCTCCATTCCTGGTTCTGGCCCTGCATCTACAACCTGTCACAGACCAGACGTGGGAGCAGGAAGAACTCAAGTTACTCAAGACCCTGGTAGAAGAGGCCCTCCGGGTCTCCTCCTGTGGCATTTGAGGGAAAGAGGCTGCCTCATGACATGCCTTGGGAGTGTCTGGCACCTTCCTTCTCTGTCAAGAAGTTCACTTTTCCAAACCTCTGCTGGCCTGTAGCATGAGTTAGTGGCAGAACTCCACATGCCCTGCCCAGGTCCCAGGAAAAGATTAGGAAGCCTCACCGGGCAGGGGCCCATTGTGTGAAGAGGGGTTGGGGCTGGGGAACATTTACCCTCGGTGATGGAAATGGAAGCCTCAGGTGGACATCTGACTAATCAGTCGGCCAAAGGCTAGTTACACATGAGGAAGCCAAGCAAGAAGCAGCCTGACGCCTAGAGTGGGCTGTGGGCCTCTGGGCCATTCAGAGAAGGCAGGCATAAAATCCCAAACCAACCAGAGTTTCATTTCCTGCTTTGAAGGGAAGGAGTGAGTCACAAGCTATTATCCTACAGCCTCACCCATCTGCAGGTTTTTACTGAGCATCTCTCATGCATCCCACAGGTACTCTCTCTGCCCTTGGCCCGATGGCCTGAAAGGAGAAAAGACCAAGAGGGAAGCAGGGGCCTCAGTCACACTTTCCAGGTCTAGACAGTAGGCAGTTCTCCTGGACGGTCAGGAGATTCCCCACTCTTCCAAACAGAAGAGGAACTTTGGGCCAGACCTAGAATGGCCAAAAATCACCTCTGTAACAAGAAAAGGGAAGTCTGTGATTATTTTTTCCATTTCCTCTCCCCCCTTGCTCCTTGGGTTCTGAGACCTTCTCTGGATAAAGGTGGAGGAAGGAGAGAGCTGGGCGACTTTTTCCCTTCTCTGGTTGGGACCAGCCTTATGCTTGGAGGTAGGCAGAGGATGCAATCAATCAAGTTGTCTTGGTGAGAGGAGAAGAGAGAACAGGGTTGTTTGGAATGACCCAGCAATGCTGAGAGTTATCTCCAAGAAATAGTAATCCAAGTCCCTCCATTCAAGGCATGGAGGACACTGGAGTGGATAATGAACTCAAGTAAGGACAGGGGAGGAGAAGAGGGAGAAAGCAAGGGATTGAGAGGTGAGGGGAACATGGCTATGAAATGAGAGAAGAGGTGGATCACAGCAGGTCAACAGGGTCCTCAGGCCTCAGAGTCGAGTCCATAGATAATGGAGCTCTGATGAGGGGCTTGGCCAGCAGACCCCAGATAATCAATGGATTCTGTGCTACCCTCTGGTACATGGCCTGGGAACGCCTCAGTGAAACCAAGAAGGAAGAAGTAGAAAGTGAGAGCATTCATCTATTCCTTCCTCTGTGTTTGTAATGTGCTTACAATGGCCCAGGGGCTGGTGGAACAGAAGGGAAGGTAGCGGTAGGCCTGCCCTCAGAAAGAGTATTACTCCCACAGAAAATATATGGCATCCTTAAGTTTGGAAGAAAGGAAGACTCTCCCAAGACTGAACAGGACTGAAGACGCTGTAGGATGCCTTCCCAGTCTCCCTTGTCCCTAGGAACAGGTTCTACTTTTTTAAGACGTCATATGGTAGCAGATTTCTCTGGGACAGTGACAAAAGGCCACACCTGGGTAAACAGACCGTTGTGTCTGGTGCCATCAGGGACACTGTGATATAGACATGGGTGGGTGGTGGGGCCACACAGGCTGAACTATTCAAGTCAAAGAAGTCTTGGCTATGGCTTAGTGAAAAGAGCAAATTCATGTCAGGAAAGTAACGAGAGACTCCTGGGAAAAATATGCATGGTTTCTTTTTAGATCTTTTATTCCTTTTTTATATAACCAATGGATAATATAAAAAATCCAGGTAAGGGTAAAAAGAAACTGCCCACCATACAGAAAAAACAGCTCTACCCATAGTCCACTCTTCCTACCTATATGTATACATATATACATCTGCATCCATATCCATAAACTATACCTATATTGATGTCTAACCATAACTAGGTATATATTTGTATAAGTAGGGAATAGCTCCTGTTTTTTCCTCCCCAACATCTTCCCCTTATCCCCACCACTTTTAATACCAAGAATCCCCTTCCTTCAGAAAATTACCCCCCTTTTCAGCACGTGGTTCAAATGGAGCTTTTAATTCTATATTTTAATTTCCTAGACTTTTTGGGTTCCCTGAATATTCATTTGTATAGCATCTGTCTTTGTTATATTGTTGCAATATCCGCTCTTCTATTTGTTAGGTTAGCAGTGATAGAGCTTTTTTTTTGTTTGTTTCCATTTGGTTTTTATTTTTTTCCTCCCTATATTGTAGGCCCTACAGTCTATATTCTCTATTTCCCAAAAGTTGCTTTTTCTCTATTTGTTAGTTTGGGGCTCTATTTTTCATGTCAGAGACTTTCCTCAGTTCCCTAGGAAGCCTTGGTGACCTATTCAGTTTTAAGATGCTTGTGAGCTCTGAAACTGAGTGGGGTTTCTCATATGTGGGGTTTGCTGTAGGGTGATCCAACTGTGAAGTGCTCTTGGTGAGGCAGGAACCATTAGTGTTTACAAATACCCATGTTATCCTAGACATTTCCCAGTCTTTCTTGCAGTGAATTGGTTAAGGATTTGCTGGACCTTTACCTTCACTGTTTTCAATCTCTTCCACCCCTACCCAATGTCTGGAAGTGAAGGACTCCTCATATGGTATAGCCACAAGATGAAAAAAGTCCAGATCCATGATTTGCTACTTAGAGGAGAGCCATCTTGGAAGGATTCTCATCAAAATTTGCTTACTGATGAATCATTGAAATGTTTAGATTGTTTGTTACAGCAACTAGCACTAACTATCCTGACCAATATCTTGGTCAAAACCTTCTGTCAATATTTTTAGGTTTTTCCTCTTGACTGCTCAGACTTCCCGGAATATATTTGAATTTTTATTGGGATGACATTGAACCTTTAGAGCAGCTTGGGGAGAACTCAAATCCATGAACATGGTCCATCCCTCCATTTATTTACATCATCTTTTATTTCTCTCAATAGTTATTTATAGTCTTCTACATACACTTGTTACACATATTTTATTAGATTTATTTGTAGGCATTTGACACATTTATGCTATTCAGTTTTTATTTTATTTCTTGCTTATAACTGATACATAAAAGTACGATTCACTTTGAGATATTGGTCTTGTATCTTGCAGCCTTGCAAAACTTACTAATAATTCTAATAAGTTATCTGTACATGCTTTTTTATTTTCTATAGATGCAATCCTATCATCTGTGAATAATTTCACTTTTATTTCTTTCTTCTCAATTCTACTTTTTGTTTTCTTTCCCTTACTGCACTGGTGAGGACCTCCAGCTGTTGAACAGAAGTGTTGATTTTGGATATCCATGTCTCCTTCCTGATCTCAAAGGGAAAGCTTTCAACATTTCCAATGAAGCATTTTAAAAAATGAAGTGGTTACTGTGCTATGCATTTCCTCTCTCCTCCCCTGCCACCTGCCTCCTCATAGAGGAGATGAAATTTTGTTTCCTGTATTAGTTTACTGTTGCTGCTATAACAAATTACTGCAAACTTAGTGGATTAAGACAACATACTACAAAAGAATAAACAGTTTAAAAATTGGCAAAGGACTTGAATAGACATTACTCTAAAGAAGATACACAAGTGGCCAATAAGCACATGAAAAGATATTCAACATCATTAGCCATTAGGGAAATGCAAACCAAAACCATCATAAGATACCACCTCACACCCACTAGAATGCCTATTATTTGTAAAGTGGAAAATAACAAATGATGGTGAGGAATGTTAGTATATTGTTGATGGGAATGTAAAACGATACAGCCACTGTGGAAAACAGTATGGAAGGTTCTTAAAAAGTTAAATATAGACTTACCATATGACCCAGAAATCCTACTTTCTAGGTGCCCAAAAGAATTGAAAGCTGAGGCTAAAACAAATATTTCTACGCCAGTGTTCATACTAGCACTTTTGACAACAGCCAAAAGATAGAAATAACCTAAGGGTTATTTCATCAACAGATGGCTGGATAAACAAAAGGTGGTGTATATAGACAAAGGAATATTACTCAACTGTAAAAAAGAATGACATTCTGATATATGCTACAACATAAATGAACCTTGAAGATATCATGTTGAATGAAATAAGACAGACACAAAGGAAAGATATATAATTTTCCTTATATGAAATAATTAGTTGTGCAAATTCATAGAGACAGAAAGTAAAGGATATGTTATGTGGGGTGGGAAGGAATTCAGGGTTAATAAAGGGAAGGGGAAATTATTGCTTAATGGGTTCACAGTTTGTTTAAGACGATGAAAAAGTTGGGGTAATGGATATTGGTGATAATAGCACAATATCGTGAATGCAATACCATTGAAATGTACACATGAAAGTGGTTAAAATGGGAAATTGCAAGTTATATGTATGTTACTACAATAAAAAAATTTTATACTTTTTTTAAAGTCTAAGTTAAAAAACAAGAAAGAGCAAAAATCGGGAATTTAACTGCTCACCTGGAGGTACTTGAGAAAGAACAGCAAACTAACCCCAAAGCAAATAGAAGAGAAATAACAAAGATTAAAGCAGAGTTAAATGAATGGGAGAACAACAACAACAACAAAAAAAAAAGTAGAAAAATCAATAAAACCAAAAGTTGGTTCTTTGAAAAAATAAAAAAAAAGACTAGCAAGACTGACAAAGAAAAAAAGAGAGAGGATGCAAATAAACAAAATAAACAAAATCTGAAATGAGAAGGGGTGCATTACCACAGACTCTGAAGAAATAAAAGAACTCATAAGAGAACACTATGAACAACTATATGCCAACAAACTAGGCAACTTAGATGAAATGGACAAATTCCTGGAGACACACAAACAAGCTACATTGACTCAAGAAGAAACAGAATATCTCAACAAACCAATCACAAGTAAAAGATTCAATCAGTCATCAAAAAATCTTTCTACAAAGAAAAGTCCAGGTCCAGGTGGCTTCATAGGGGAATTTTATCAAACATTCCAAAAAGAACTAACACCAATCCTGCTCAAACTTTTCCAAAAAACTGAGGAAAAAGGAACTCCACCTAACTCATTTTATAAACCTAATATCATTTTAATACCAAAACCAGGTAAAGATGCTATAAGAAAGGAAAACTATAGGCCAATTTCCCTAATGAACATAGTTGCAAAAATTCTCAATAAAATATTAGCAAATCAAATCCAACAACACATTAAAAGAATTATGCACCATAACCAAGTAGGATTTATACCAGGAATGCAAGGATGGTTCAACCCAAGAAAATCAATTAATGTAATACAGATCAAAAGGGAAAAATCACACGATCATCTCAATTGATGGTGAAGAAGCATTCAACAAAATTCAACATTCTTTTCTCATAAAAACACTTCAAAAGATAGGAATCAAAGGTAACTACCTCAATATGACAAAGGGAATATATGAAAAAACAATAGCCAGCATTGTATTTAATGGAGAGAGACTGCCCACCGTCACACTATTATTCAACATTGTGCTAGAAGTTCTAGCTAGAGCAATCAGGCAGGACAAGAAATAAAGGCATCCAAATTGGAAAGGAAGAAGTAAAACTCTCATTATTTGCAGATGATATGATACTATACTTGGAAGATCCTGAGAAATCTACAGCAAAGTTACTTGAGCTAATAAACAAATTCAGCAAGGTGGCAGGATATAAAATCAATGTGCAAAAATCAGTAACATTTCTATACACAAGCAATGACCTAGCTCGAGAGTCAGTTAAGGAAAAAATTCCATTCAAAATAGCAACTAAAAGAATCAAGTACTTAGGAATGAACTTAACTAGGGATGTAAAGGACTTGTACACAGAAAACTATACAACATTGCTAAAAGAAATCAAAGGAGATATAAATAGGTGGAAAGACATTCCCTGCTCATAGACAGGAAGGCTAAATATAGCTAAGGTGTCAATTCTCCACAAATTGATCTACAGATTCAACACAGTACCAATCAAAATTCCAACAACTTACTTTGACGATTTGGAAAAGCTAATTACCAAATTCATCTGGAAGGGAAACAGACCTCGAATAGCTAAAAGCATCCTAAAAAGAAGAATGAAGTGGGAGGATTAACACTCCCTGACTTTAAAAACCTCTTATAAAGCCACAGTGGTCAAAACAGCATGGTACTGGCACAAAGACAGAAGTATTGACCAATGGAATCGAATCGAGAGTGCAGAAATAGACCACCAAATGATTTTTGACAAGGCCCCCAAACCCTCTGAACTGGGACAAAATAGTCTTTTCAATAAATGGGAATGGAAGACCTGGATATCAATAGTCAAAAGAATGAAAGACTTACATCCTATACAAAAATTAACTCAAAGTGGATCAAACACCTAAATATAAGAACTAGCACCATAAAACTTCCAGAAGAAAATGTAGGGAAACATCTTCAAGACCTAGTAATGTGAGGTAGCTTCCTAAACATTACACCCAAAGCACAAGCAACAAAAGAAAAAATAGATAAATGGAAACTCCTCAAAATCAAATGCTTCTACACCTCAAAAGACTTTGTCAAAAAGGTGAAGAGGCAGCCAACTCAATGGGAGAAAATATTTGGAAATCATATAAGAGACAAAAGTTTGATATCCTGTATACACAAAGAAATCATACAACTCAACAACAAAAGAACAAGCAACCAATTATAAAATGGGCTAAAGATATGAGTAGGCATTTTTCTGAAGAGCAAATACAGATGGTTCAAAAGCACATGAAGAGATGGTCATTTTCATTGGCTATAAAGGAAATGCAGATCAAGACTACAGTGAAATACCACCTCTCACCTATAAGAATGGCTGCTATTAAACAAACAGGAAACTATAAATGTTGGAGAGGATGTGGAGAAATTGGGACACTTTATGCACTGCTGGTTCAGAATGTACAATGGTACAGCCACTATGGAAGACTGTTTGGCGGTTCCTCAGGAAACAAAATATCGAGCTACCCTATAACCCAGCAATAGCACTACTTGGTATATACCCAGAGAAGCCGAAAGCAATGACACAGACATTTGCACACTGAGATTCATAGCAGCATTATTCACAATTGCCAAATGTTGAAAACAAACCAAATGCCCATCAACAGAAGAGTGGATTAACAAAATGTGATATATACATACAATGGAATATTATGCAGCAGTAAGACAAGATGATGTCCTGAAGCACATGACAAGATGGATGAGCCTTGAGGACATAATGCTGAGTGAAATAAGCTAGATACAAAAGGATAGATACTGTATGATTCCACTTTTATGACCATGCTAAAGGTAAAATCAGAGGCTTATAATACAGAATATAGGGGACTTAGAGATACATAGAAGCTAGAGATGGGTGACTGGTTAGCTAATACAGTTGAACTCCAATGTAAGGGAATAGATAGAAGTGAATGCGATTCTCTAGTGGGTCTATAAGTAATATTATCATATAGAAGACAAACAAAATTGAAAGGGGTTGTATAGACCTATGTGTCCCACTGATTAACACTAGAAATATAAATTAGTTCTTACAAGAACTACTTCAAAGGTATGATTCATGTACAAAGAGTGTTTAAGTCCAGGGTACAGGAGGAAAACTGCTATTGCATGCTGTGGGTTATGTTCAAAAGGAAAAATCAGCACTACCACAGCAACAGCAGAGGTAAATCATGGGTGAGGGACAAGAGTTAAGAGGAGGCTTAGATTTCCTATTTGGCAAGGGTGTTTATTGGTTTTCTTTCTCATGGGAACAATGAAATTATCTAAAATTGAGAGTGTTGATGGACTGTGGACTTTGGACACTATACATGATGCCTGATGAATGCAGGTGGCTGAAGGATGCACTGGCAGAGAAGTAGATTGGTGAACAATGGCGTATGGTTATGAACGAAGGCTGTGCTACTACAGAAAGGAACAAAGTCATGAGGCATTCAATGATGTGAATGAAAGTGTGGGACATTCGGTGAGGCAAAATAAGTCAGAAACAAAAGAACAATTACGGTATGGTCTCCTTTAGAAAATACTTATAAAAAATGGGGGCATAGATTGTAAGCTTTTATAGCAGACACATTTAGTCTGAGTGGTAATTATTATTTCTGGATTTTGAGAGGCAGTTATATATATATATATATATATAACATGTATAAAATATGCATATGTTTATGATATATATCACCTGATATTTAGAGATAAGAACAAAACAGATCAGGTTGGGGTTACAAAAGTTCAGAACACAGGGAGATATTGTCTGTATTTTAGAACCACACATACTCTTTGAGACCAAAGGAAGAAAGGTTTATTTGGTCTGGAACTGAAATTTTCTGTAGTGCATAATCTAACTCAACCTATCTGTATAGCTCATTTGAACAAGTGAAACACAGGGAGCCCAGAATAAGAAAGAGGTCCTTTAATTCTGTATAGCTTAATGTAATGCCTGGATACATCCTAGAGTATATTAAGCAGGTAATCAAAAAGTATTGGCAACTTGTGCATGAGGCAAGTGGAGCCAGAGACAAGACCAGAGGCCGAACTCAGAATCTGACAAGGTGGCCAGGCTGCCTCACAGGATTATCAAGAAAACCCAGCATTTACCGGCAGAACCACTTCCTGGTATTAAAGCAGAACACGATGCAACACCCATTATTTCCATGTGGTCGTTGCTGGCCCCCAAGACTCCCCCTTGGAGAGAGGGACTTTTAAACTTCAACTATTCCTTCTGGAAGAATACCCCATGGCAGCCCCTAAAGTACATTTCATGACCAAAATTTATCACCCTAACGTAGACGAGTTGGAAAGAATACATTTAGATATTCTGAAAGATGAGTGGTCCCCAGCACTGCAGATTCACACAGTTCTGCTATCTATCCAGGCTTTGTTAAGTGCTCCCAATCCAGATGATCCATCAGCAAATGAAGTAGGGGAGCAGGGGAAGACCAGCAAAGCCCAAGCCATAGAAACAGCTAGAGCGTGGACTAGGCTATGTGCCATGTATAACATTTAAATCGATCCGATCATCAAGTGTGCATCACTTCTCCTGTTCTGCCAAGACATCTTCCTTTTTTGTTTGCATTGAATGGACACAGTCTTAGAAACATCACAGAATAAAAGCCCAGACATCTTCAGTCCTTTGGTGATTAAATGCACGTTAGCAAATCTATGTTTTGTCCTGATTCACTGTTGTAAAGCATGAGCAGAGGTTAGAAATAACATCTAGATTGTTGTGAAAGGTTTAAAAGCAGCGGCCCCTCTCTTGCTTTTATTCATTTCCCCCATCATGGTTTAAGTATGAAGTACTGTGAATGACGATAGTTGTCAGTGTTAGCTGCAGGGGTGTGGGTGCTTTCTTTATTTTTATTTTTGAGGAGGGAGGTAGTTTTATTTTTATTTTATAAGTCCCTTCCCCCTCTTCTTCTTATGGTGATCTAATTAAATGAGCTGGTTCAAAGCAGCTAGCCAGTTGTTCTTTAGAATATATCCTCTGGACTGAAATGCTAGTGATCAATGAAGGGAGTATGGTATGTATGAATTTTTTTCTGTTTTCTTTCTATTTCTTTTCCTGAATTGATGCAAATGTTCTAAGAAATGATCATGATGATGAATATACAACTATGTGATCAAAGAAAAAAAGAATGTTCATATTGTATGTTTATTGGCTTTATTAATAAAAATTTTTTAAAAGTTAAAAACAAACAAAAAAAGAATATACCCTCTAGACAAGCCTAACTTTATTTAGACACTGTAAATAGACAAGCTTGATTGTTTGAACCAAAATTGGAACATTAAACAAACATCACAGCCCTCACTAATAACATTGTGACTTTGTTGTCAAGTGTAGAATCCTCCCTTCAAAAAAGAACATTTTGACCATTTTGTATGGCTCGTCTGGAAACTTCTGTAAATCTTATGTTTTAGTAAAATATTTTTTGTTATTCTAAAAAAAAAAGTATTGGCAAAGTCCCTTGAGGGATGGGAAAAAAATATGGAACCATTGAACTTTACCATCAGGAAATCCCTTGATACTGTGTCAAACTTTAGGGGCACCCAAATCAATAGGCCATGCCCTCGATCAGGAGGCTTACTCTTGTGAAGCTTGTGTAGTAGCGGAGAAGCTTAGACTACCTATAGGCATGCCTAAGGGTTACTTCTGGAGGACCTCTTTTGTTGCTCAGATGTGGCCTCACTCTCTCTAAGCCCAACTCTGTAAGTGAAATCATTGCCCTCCCCGCTACGTAGGACATGACATCCAGGGGTGAAAGTCTCCCTGGCAGCATTGGAGATGACTCCCAGGGATGAACTCAGTCCTGGCACTGTTGGAACAACAATGCCATCCTGACCAAAAGGGGGAAAAGAAGTGTAACTAATAAAGTATCAGTGGCAGAGAGAGTTCAAGTAGAGTCAAGAGGCTACTCTGAAGGTTGCTCTTAAGCAAGCTTCAGTTAGACATTGCTACCTATTGTAACCTACCAAACCCCAACCAGACCATTCCAGCCAATCCTAAAGAACACCTAGGGCCATATGTAAGATTCCACAAGGGTTCCATGCATTAGAATAACTTTCCAGAAAACTGCAACCTCCAGATGGGTCCCTGGACCAGATAAGTCCTGAAATCTAGAGGGCCCAGCCTCTCTAGAACATCAGATAGCTCCATCTCCCTACTCCATATTAGTGACAGACCCTTTCAACATGGAAAATTTAGAATGGCCATAGCCCAAACACTCCTGAAGAGTGGGATAGAAAGATCAAAGGTGATGTTGGACTTACACAAAGAAGGTAGGATTTAACAAATGAATATGATTGCTGAATCATTAAATTGAAATCTTTTGGTCTCCAGTATCTTAGAGCAGCTAGAAGTAAAACCCTAAAATTGGTAGATTTGTAACCTATGTCAAACTCTGAGATCTGTTCTACAACTAATTGCTGTGCTGTGCTGTGCTTTGAAATTTATTGCTTTTTTGTATATATGCTATTTTACAAAAAAAAAAGTCGACTGCGATCATAAAAAAATATTTATGCCTTCTAGCCTCCTATATTCTGGAGCAGCTAGAAGGAAAAATCTGAGAAGATTGCATGGTAGCCCATGACAAACTCTGGGATCTGTCCTGTAACTACTTGTTAAAGAGTGCTTTGAAAACTATTGCTTTTTTATTTCTTTGCTTTGTATATATGTTATATTATAAAATTAAAAAGTTTTTTTTTCAAGTCTAAATTAGCTACTACCTGCTAGCTACCTGCCTTGGGACAGCAAGGGAGTTAAAAAGGCAAAACTGGGAATAATCCACTCTTCCAGAGTTTGGTGGAGGAAAAAACATGTGTCAGTGACCAGACTTGCTCCACCCAGCATAAAGCTATCCTTAATTGCTTGCTAAGGACTGAGCCGATAGGGAGAACTTGGAGGAGAGAGAGAGTGGTTGAACCATATGAAAGGGGGGTCTGAGATGAAAACACAAGCAGACAGCAAGACAACATAGATGGTAAGAGAACTCCTGGTGAGAGACCCCTAGCAATGCACAGCTTAAAAACCCCAAAAGCACACCTAAGAAAATGAACAGGCATTTCATTTTGACTCTTCTGTCAAAATTTTTGCTTCATCCTTGCCCGTTTCACCCTTCCAAGCCTGAGCCTGGCATGGGGAAGGGGAGAAACTCTCACTTGATGAGCATCTATATTTTTGTGATTATTTGATGTAACTGGGTTCTTCAGTATATTTTCTGATATTACATATCAGAAAAGCTATAAAATCTGCCTGAGATTTCACCCAGGGTTTGAAAAGAACATCTCGGGCGGCTGCCGTGGCTCAGCAGGCAGAGCTCCGACCTGCCGTGCTGGAGGTCTGGAGTTCAATCCCTGGTGCCTCCTGCCCATATGCAAATTTAAAAAAAAAAAAAAAGAACATGTCAAGAAACCAGGTTTGAAGGGGAAATGATGGGACATGTGCCGGTTTGAATCCGTTGTGTACCCCAGAAAAGCAAAGTTCTTTAATCCTCATTCAATATTGCCGGGTAGGATCTTTTTTTATTGTTTCCGTGGAAATGTGACCCACCCAGTTTGGGTGGTAATTTTTTATTAGATGGTTTCCATGGAGATGTGTCTCCCCTTCATCCTTTCAAGGTGGGCTTATTCACTGGAGCCCTTTAAGTGGGAACCATTTTGGAAATGGTTGACAGAGCCCACATTGCCAGAGACCTTTGGAGATGAAGTAGAAAAATGCCCCCAGGGAAGTCTTATGAAACGAAGAGAGAATGCTAGCAGCCGTGTGCTATCCCAGCTGAGAGAGACACCCCAAATGTCATTGGCCTTCTTGAGCCAAGGTATTGTTCCTGGATGCCTTAGTTTGGACATTTTCACAGCCTTAGAACTGTAAACTTGCAACTTAATAAATTCCCCTTTCAAAAGCCATTCTCTTTCTAGTATAATGCATTCCAGCAGCTTACAAACTAAAACAGGACATAAAAATTACTTTCTACCAGGCCATCCAATACAGCCAGCACCATCCAGGCCTGCACCCCCACCCATTCTTCTCAAGACCACACAAAACTTAAGCTACTGTGAAGAAATGTCAATCATTGTTTTGATTGAGAGAGAAGGACAAGAGGTGAAAATGGATACATTCTCGGCCTTTATGAGGAACACCCAGAAGAGGATTCCCAGAATTGAAACTGGCCCCTTAACCACACTGGTCAGGAGTTAGCACCAGTTTCACAGCAAGTAGGAACTGAAGGTGACATCATAACCCAGAGCTTACATTTTAGAATTCATCCCTCCATATTGCACACGGCCCTAGCCCAGGATCCTCTGCCCGGGGCTGGGGAGGGGGAATGTGTGCTGAGAGCTGACCTCCCCCCACTATGTATATTATGTAAATAACTTTATAATAATAACTTCAGCCTTGACCACATGGATCCTGCTTGGCTACTGGAGTCAAGTTCCAGTGCCCAGGAGAGGGAAGTCCCAGACAGTGTCCCTGTTCCGTCTGAAGGGGACTTTTTTTGTGCTGTAAGAGCTACACATTAAACCAGTACTCAAACCCACAAAAAAGGAACAGGACATCCAAAAATACAAAATCCCCCAAGACTACGTCTAATGCCACAACTAGACACTGTGTCCTCTACAAATTAAAATCACTACGCCAATCAATTACAAAATCACAGCCTACGCCCGCATTCTAAGCCGTAGCATGATTCATTTTATAGACCAATTCTGTATGCGGTTCCACCGCTTTCCTTTTTCAACTTTAACAACAGGGTTCTTTTTCCAGATATTTCTGTTTTGCCCTTTTTTCAGAAAGCAAATAAGACAACTGTTCTCCATGGCAATTTTATGCTTTTGGTTTCTTTCTCCTTATTACCAGGGTTGCAAACTCCTTTCCTCTTCTGAGGTCTTGACCTCGCTCTTTAGCTGAGTCATTCTCCTTAACTGGAGCCTTAAATCTTAATTTGTTCCCAGCTGTTCCCAGAGACGTTCTTGTAGCTGCTGTTTGGATCCAGGGTCCTTAGAATGAGTACCTTCCGCCACAGCTATTGGAAACATCCCCATGGGGATGGCTGGTGGTACTGCCTCTCATTCATTCATTTAGGCATTCATTTACTCACCCAACAAAATGTACCAAGCGCCCACTGCTCCAGGCTAGATGTGAGGTGTGAGCTGTGAATAAAACAG
>PVIY010035821.1:0-25960 GCA_004026745.1 Myrmecophaga tridactyla
CTGTGCTGGTCACTCTGGTGAGAGGTCCTGGAGGACTTGAAGTCAATCCCTCGAGAACATGCTGTGTTATCCCCAGTCTGGGTGTGTGTCTCATCTCCTCCACCCAACCCTCAGTCCTGGAGAGCCTGCCCAATTTGCACGATGCTGGGCATTGAGAGGTTATAAAAGACTGGTCTATTGTTCCAGTCTACTGACTGGTCTATTGTCTGGACAAACATCTCATCATGAGTCAACAACGAGCACACCACCAGTAACTAGAGGCAAAACGGTGGTTGTGGCTGAGATCTTGAAAATCAGGTCATTTACTGCCTAATTTGTTTTCTCAACAAATATTCATTAAGAACCTACAAGATGCCAGAACCTGTTCTAGGCACTCGGGATACATCAGCCAATCAAAGATCCCTGCTCTTGAGGAGCATCTCATCTAGCACATACACATTAAACATATAAATAAGCAAATTCCTTAGTAAGAAGTGCAAAAGGACAAAAAAGTAGGCCAGGGTGAAGGAGATTGGGAGGTCACAGGTGAGGAGATAGGAAGCATTAGAATTTAAAATAGGGAGGTCTTCATAAGCAGCCTCAAAAAGATGACATAGGAGCACATTCTTGAAGGTACTTATGCAGCGTCACCCGGGGAAAGTGTTCCAGGCAGAGGGATGGCCCGTGCAAAGGCCCTGGGGTGAGAGCCTGCCTGGAGTGTTTGAGGGGTAGCAAATCTGGCGTGGCTGGAGCCGAGCGGGTGAGCAGGAGAGTGATGGGGAAGAGGTCAAAGAAAGAAGGAGGATGGGATCATGCAGTGCCTTGTGGGCTTCATGAGGAATTTGGCTTTTACTCTAAGAAATTGATTTGTGTCCCAAGTCTGCTCTAATTTAGCTGTTAGAATCTGGGAAATCAATTTGCCCCTTTGAGCCTCAGTGTTATCAGGTGTACAACAGGAATGATGATGAAGATAAAAACACATCTCTTACAGAGAGGTTAGGGTGAGGATAACTTGAGTGAGGAGAACTTGAGATAAAGTTCTCAAAACACATAGCCCAAGGACCCATTCCCAGTAAGCCCCCAAATGCAAACAACTATTGTTTCCATTTGTTACCATGGTTGCAATCACTGTTACTATTCTTTCCATTAATTTTGGAAAAAGAAAGCACTACCACCCTTTAGGGAACGTCCTCTGTTCATCGGAGACTGTGCCTTCATGTGTTCACATAAGCCACATCCCAACCCTTGCAGAAAAGAGGTCCTTTTAAATGATGGATGAGCTGAGCCTTGGAGAAGCAAAGTGGCTGCTGAGCATCAGTGAGCTGGCACGAGGCTGAGCAGGTCGTTGAACCCAGGTTTATCTGACTCTAACAATAGACTACTCTCTACCTGTCAGCATAAGAGAAAAGGGGAGCAGAACTCAACAGCACTGCTTCCTTGATTTGGAGGATGCTTCTTCTGATTATGGCCTTACACCTTTGCATGAACAGAGCACAAAAGACCAAGGTGAGCTATGCAGGGCCTCAATGCTTGGAGATGCCAAGGAGATTTCAAACTGCTGTTCTTAGAAGCTGACTGTCTCTTCATTCTGTTTATATCTTAAAATCCAATTTTCTAGAGCTTTACTAAAAGATCATAAAACTATATGACACTGTTCCTCCTTGAATTTTGATGGAGAAAAAAAAATACATCATGAATTCTAAGTATTGACTGAGACCTAAATATTTAAACATTTCCTGAAACGCTCTGGCTCATTTCATGGAAAAGGAAAAAGGGGCAACTTGGACCTGGCTCCTAAAAAATATCATTAATTTTACTCTTGCCCTTGTCTAGAAGGAGGAAATATTGGCATATACAAAAAGCAAACTTAAAGGCTTTGCAGAATTTAGAAAAGACATTTGTGGAGTTCAGTTTGAGCTCAATATAATGAGTCATTTGTACCAAGTTCTTGTTTGGGTCTGGTTGAATGTGTCTATTTCTTCCATGTCCTCTCTGTACATTTTTAATGTCAAGAAATTTTGCAGGCAACCTCTGGAAAGAATTGTCCTTTCTTATCAGAAAGGACATTTGAACTTGGCTTGCCCCACAGCATGCACCTAAGTCACCATGTATGTTCCCTTAATTGAAAGTGTGGTCCTTTCTGAACTCATTTATTGACCTAAAAATTTATTGACCTTTAAGAGTCATGGAATGTTCAGGGATTAAAAGCAGAGAAAGTGCTAACTTTGTCTCACTGAATGTGTTCTTTCCTCCTGACAGTCTTTAATTAAGATGAGCTATCATATATGGCATTTAGGGACTCGATATAAATCGGAACTTAAGATTTACTTGCAACACTGCTGTACCTTTGCCAGGACTCTCATTCAAACTTGATAGATTCCATCTCAAGGAACTCAGCCAAACATTTATTGAATCCATTGAGTAGAGCTGTTGCCAATGATCTGCTTGATCTTGACCCGCAGCCCATTGCAGTAAAATGCTTTAGAAAGAACATGGTCTGAAGTTCATTTACAGGTAGTTCATTATGAATTTGAGTTATAATTTATATTAATGAGGATCTGGAAACTGGAGTACAACTACAGCACTAAGGAACCTAGCATAATTTTGCCTTGTGGTGAGCACAGACTTGCTTGGTGAGCCTCTAATTCTAAATTATAAATGTCACTCAACAGTGGTTGTCGATTCTATTATAGACTATATTTTATGTTTGTATTAATAGGTACATATGCACATATACTCCTCCCTATAGATATAAATATAGATAACTAAAGGCTTTGCATTTTATTTTTTTCTCTTCTGTACAGTTGGTCAAAGGCTGGGTGAAGTGTGACAATCTCCACAATCTACAAAAATAACTACAATAGTGCCTACTGCATTAGGCAGTGTTCTAAAAGTTGCATGCCTATTAAGTCACTTAAACAACACAGCTACACAAGGAGGCAGGAACTATTATTACCCCCAATTTACAGATGAGAAAACTAAGACAAAGAGCTTAGTAACTGGCCGGAGGTCACAATACGATGAATGGGCAGCAGCAGGAGCCACACATCATACCCTAGCCTTGAGAACAACTCCATACCATTGGATCCACTTTCAAGGGTCTCTTCCTGAGGAAAGCACTTCCTGACCTCTGCAGGCTCAGTTGGGTCCATTTTGTGCCTTCCCTTTGTAACCCTCCTGAAAGCTAATGATTTCATGAATTAGTGTGAATTAGGCTAATATGGGTCTCCCCCAGGAGAGGGGAGTCTGAATTTGCGTTTTCTCTCCATTAGGTTTGCATACCTAACTCTATGCCTGGTACACAGCAAGTCCTTCGTCCATAACTGCTGACCAAGTGAAACAAGAATCTGGAGAATGTGAGAGAAAAGTTGCAGGAAATAAAGGGACAGGAGAGATCAGAATAGTAGCCCTGGAAATTAGGTTTGAGGTGACTAGAAGCAGCTGAGGTCTTCCCTGTGAAAGACTTTCTTTTTCTGACCAAGCTCTGAACTTCTTAGTTGGGAAGACACTGCGATGGGAGGAGTTGGGTGTTCGGTTTTCTCCTTCCTTTGTCTGCCTCCCAGTCATCACCGGCTGGCAGGTCTAAGCACCTGTGCTGGAAGCAACATCTGGGCTTTAGGGTACACTAACTTGGGATGGCTGAAGTACATGCTTGGGTACCCAAGTGCCACTGATGTTCCCTGGAAAAGGGACAATCATAATTAGATCAGCCTGGGTCTAAATGCATCATTCATTCATTCTTTCTTTCGCCAATATTTATGGAGCCCTTCCACATACTGGACACTGTTTTATTGTCCGTTATGAATTAACCAGAAAAAAATCCCTGCCTTCATGGAGTATACAGATTTAGTGGGAAGAGTGAAGACGACAATGAATACATTAAAAATAGCAAAATCCAAGGATGATATGTCCTGTGCAGGCAAATGGGGCAGATGTGGGATGCACGGTGAGGATGGAGTGAGGTGTGGGAGCTGCTGTTCTAGACAGAGTGGTCAGGACAGGCATCTCTGATGAGGAGACACCTGAGCAGAGCCCTGGAGGAGGTGAGTGTGGGAGCCATGGGATACCTGGGGGAGAGCATTCCAGGGAGTGAAGTAGAAGCCTGCAAGGTAGGTGGGAGGAAGAGCCAGGAAGAGCCATGGACCAGAGCATGGCTGGACCAGACTGAGCAAGGGCAAGAGCAAGAGGAAGTGAGGAAAGGGAGGCTGGACCAGGCTGAGCAAAGGCAAGAGAGGAGGTGAGGTCAGGGAGGCGTGGGGCTCAGGGTGGGCTTTTACTTTGAGGAAGGTGGGAAATCACTCTAATCAGAAGAGTCTCTTCCATCAGACTGCCATTGTAAAGAGCTGTCTTCCTTCTAAAATCAGATAAAAGAGCTTCCCCAAAAGAAGTCTAACAAAGTATCAGTGGCAGAGAGAGTTCAAATAGAGTCGAGAGGCTACTCTGGAGGTTGCTCTTATGTAAGCTTCAGGTAGACCTTGCTACCTATCATAACCTGCCAACCCCCAAACAGGACCATTCCAGACAATCCTAAAGAACTCCTAGGGCAATATATAAGACTCCACAAGGTTTCCATGCACTAGAGTAACTTTCCAGAAGCCTACAACCTCCAAATGGGTCCCTGGACCAGATAAGTCCTGAAACCTAGAATGCCCAGCCTCTCCAGAACATCAGCTAGTTCCATCTCCCTATCCCATATTAGTGACAGACCCCTCCAATATGAAAAAGTTAGAATGGCCATGGACAAAACATCCCTAAAGAGAGGGATGGAAAGATCAAGGTGATGGCGGAGTTATGCAGAGAAGATGGGATTTAATAAATGAATATGAATGCTGAATCGTTAAATTACTATCTCTTTTAGTCTCCAAGTCTCTAGTATCTTAGAACAGCTGGAAGTAAGAACCTAAAATTGTGGAATTGTAACCCATGTCAAACTCTGAAATATGTTCAACAAATAATTGTGGTGCTATGCTTTGAAATGTATTGCTTTTTTATATGTATGTCATATTTTACAAAAAAGAAAAAAAAGTCAATTGTGGTGATAAAAATATATTTAAGCCTTCTAGTCTCTTATATTCTGGAGTAGTTAGAAGGAAAAATCTGAGGATTGTGTGGTAGCTCATGACAAACTCTGGAATCTGTCCTGTAACTACTTGTTAAGGAGTGCTTTGAAAACTCCTGCTTTTTTCTTTCTTTGCTTTGTATATATGTTATATTATGCAATAAAAAAGTTTTAAAAAAATAAAGCTTTCTAGAGTGGGGGATGAGTAGGGGATCGGGCATTAGACAAACTTTGGTTTGAATTCAGCTTTTCCACCTAAAGCAGGGTGACCTGGGGCACCCACACAGTCTCTCAGAATCTCAGTTTCCTGATCTATAAAATGGGACCAATAATGCCTCCCATAGTGGGATGACCAAACTGGACAATGTATGTGGAGCACTTGACCGGAACTGGTCCCCAGGCTTTAGTGGCAGGGATAGTTCTATTACATTATGGTTTTTATCATCTAGAGAATTGACTCTCGGGATCAGAGTCTCCCAGGTGGGGCTTGTGAGATCAGGTAGGGAATTACCAGGGAGTCTGTGGGACCAAGATCTCAGGACAACTCTGGAGATCATCATGAATCTCCTTGGTTGGCTGGTTTCAGGGGCAGCAGGGGAACATCGCAGCTGGAGTCTTAACTCAGGAGACGGAGAAACTGACTAGCCTTCCAGATGCCCTCAGGAGCTTCCTGGGGCCTGGGAAGATGAGGGGACAGGGCTCGCTCTGCCATCACCTGCCCCTAAGGACAGGTATTTCTAACTGCAAGGTGAGAATAGGGGTTGCCTTGGCCAATCCTTGCCCAGCTGGGTTCAGTTTGGCCTTAGAAGAAGATGTGGGATTGGGAAACTCATTCCTCCCAGCTACAGCCTGTGCAATGCACATTCAATGAGCCCAGAGTCCCACTGGCTGGACATCTCCTAGGCCAGAGGGAGCTCTGTTTTGTTAAACTGACTTATAGTTTTTTATCAAGTGCTTTTTGCATAACTCTCTCCCCTGCTGGAGAAAGCCAAAGAACAGAAGATGATTTATCTATGATATTGAAGTATGTGACATGAAACCATAGCATCTATGATATTGAAATAGGTTACATGAAACAAAAGCATATTTACCAGCCTAGTGACCAGGCTGACAGAGGCTTGGCAAGCAGCAGGGACTTGGGACTCTCTAGACCTCTTTTAAACCCTAGCAGTACAGCTCAAGGGCCTTTAGTGGACTTACTTGAGGTTTGGGCCAAAGATGTAGGAAAAAGGAACAATTGGGAGAAGGTGTTAGAGTGAGGTTTGATTGGTCCTTCACAACACAAACACCTGGAACACTCTGCTGCCAGCTCCCCTGTGTGCCTGTGGCTTCCCACAGCTGGAACAGCCAGGACTAAGGTGTCTGGGACAAGCTATGCACTGCACAACCCGAGAGGGCGCCATTCATGCCGGCGTCTGTGTGAATGGCTCTCAGTAGGGTTGTGCGGTGCACACCTTGCACAATTGCACATGGCGGCTTTGTGCACATGTGGGTGGACTTGCCTTAGACTTGCAGGCAAGGAAACTCGCTCTCTGGGAAAGCAGTGAGCCTTGATGAAAAGCTCCTGGGCTATGATATCAGACGGAACTGACGTTAAATCCTGGCTCCATAACTAGCTAGTGGCTCTGGGCAAATGGTCTAATTTTTCTCAGCCACAGATGTCCTGTCTGTGAAGTTGAAGATAATTCACCTTCTGTGCTCAGCTGAGGAGAGGATTAAATGAAACAACATATATGGAGTATAATGATTTGAGAGTGACTATTTGCTGAGTGTGATCTTTGTGTCATTATCTCCTTTTATCTTCACAACAACCTATGAGGTGTGTGCCATCATTTCCCAATCTACTGGAAAAGAAAGCTAAGGCTTAGACAGGTTCAGGGATTTTTATTGCGTTCGTTTGGGACTCTTTCAATTGTGTCAGATGCTTCACTCAAACTAGTTCACATGAGAAAGTGAAATCTGTTGTAGCAGTTCATAGCAGTGCCCAGATAGCTTCAGACACATCTGTATCCAGGGGCTCAAGCTGTGTATCTAACATATAATGCATTATGTGCTAGGTGCATATCTCTTTCCTACCCATCTTTTGGCTCTTGTTACTTCTGTATAGGTTTAGTCCTCAACAGGGTCTCTCACTGTGTAGGCAAGGGTGGCAATGACAGCTCTAGGCTTAGGTGGTCTTTTTTTAATTAGAGAAGTCATGGGCTTACAAGAGCAATCATGTCTAAAATACAGAATTCCCATACACCAACCCACCACCAGCGCCTTGCATTTCTGCAGAACATTTGTTACAATTTGTAGGTGGTCTTCTGTGCCTGACTTCTCAGAAGGAGAAAGTGCCTCTTTCCCAGCAGTTCCAGCAAAACTCTCAGGGGAAAGCTTTGATTGATCAAGCCTGGGTCATGGGTCCACTCCTGGAGTCAGGCCATCAGGGGAAGTTCCCCCACCTGAACCAAAAATAAGGGAGATGTTGAATTCCAAAGTTATAGGTCCACTGTGCTTCTGGGGTATTCACTGTGCTGGAGGGGAATTTGCAATTCCATGCCTGCCACATAGTAAGTGCTTGGTGAGTGGAGTCTAATAGATCTGTTATTATTTTCATTGCAACCCCGTGCTATGGGGGCACCTGAAATTGCCAAGAAGTTTGATTTCTGGATAGCTTTTGATTTGCTTCTAAACAGATTACATATCTACTAGTATTTGCACTCTTGTGGTTTCAGGGAAGTTGTAATAAGAAAATATGCTAATAGATGTGAAAGCACAACGGAAAGTATCAAAGCACCATGCCACTAACTATTTCAATACATCTGATCTGTTGTAACAAATGACCCTGTGAAGGAAGGAGGGAACATGCAATTTTCCTCCATTTTATGGAGAAGAAAACCAAGGGACCCAGAGTTTAACGAACTTGCCCAACTTCACTCTGAGGTACATCGTCAGGCTAGGGTAAAACTCAAGCTTCCTGACTCCCACAATGGAAGTCTCCTCATCAGACAATGGTTCTCAAATTCGGTTGCAAGGAACACTAGGGCTTTAAAAAGGGCATTGTAGGGAGTGGGTGCTGAGCAGGCAGGATGCTAGGAACTACAAACCAGTTTCCATGAGACTACCTTCCCCTTTATCTGTGTTTTAGAGAAACAACAGCTTGAGCACGATTTTATATGAAAAATGTTGCATGTTCTTAAAAGTTAAAAAAAAACACTGAAATGGATCAAGTCAGACCTTAAATAAAGAAACCCTAACCTGATTTTATGGTCGGAGGTCAAAGAGAATTGGGGACTATAATCAACTGAGCTTCCTTAGGGAAAATACTCATTTACTGGAATCAGAGAGAACCTCAGTGATTAGAATCTGAGAAAGAAAATGGTCTAAGAATCTTCTCATTGCCCACAGAAAGATGACCAGCTACCACGTAGAGCCCCATCTCCTCTCTGGACCACCCAACAGAAGGTCCCAAGGAGTGGTGAAGCATTCTATATTTTAGTCCTTCTGGATGCAAGGGTGTTACATAAATACCATATAAATTATTTTGACGGTCAGGCATCATCCATTGCTAACACTAAAGTGGTATCTGGACCAAATATAGGCACACAATGAGATTTTTCTTTTTTGTTTCCTTCTCTTGTGTGTACAAGGAAAGAGACAGTAGGAGAAATAAAATACTAATAACTACTTAGCATGCATCACTAAAGATGAACAATCTAGAAGGGCTGGATGGTGCAGATTGACTCTATAAGTGTCTTGCATGCTGTGTAGTGCTTTTTTCTGGACCAGGCAAGTACTCATTGCAAGTAGTCTGCCTGTGCAGTTGAAGGAAAAGGGGGAGCTCTTTCCCAATGGGCTTGTTACAGTGATTTAATTTATGCCCTTAGGCTGACTGAACATGTTTTCCGGGCAGTTAACTGAGTAAACTCTGAAGCTCATGGATGTTCTTCAAACCACAGTGAGATCAGAGCTCATCAGAATACAGAATATGAAACTCACTAGTAAAATCCAAAACACAGAATACTATGTAAGTTTTGGGAAAAAAAAAGGTAAAATACAGATTTGTCCATTTTCTTCTTGGATTACTATGATTGACTGGGTTCCTTTACTGTTAAATTTCTCAGAACCTTTGCTCTGCCAATGGGCTTTGGGAATGCCCAAGACAAGCCTTCCAACCCCCAGTCATGATGGCCAATCAAACTCATGGTGCAAAATCCTGACCTTGGTTGTGGAGGGTTAGCCTGACAGCCCGAGCAGCTCAGAACTTGTTAATTTGTCATGTATGCCATTTTATTAGTAGTCATCACCTGGTTAATCAAAAACTGTCTTGGAAATAGATCATAGTTTAAGGATTCATTTGCAGTTGGCTATTTAGAACCTGCAAAGTAGTTTCCCAAACAAACAACACTAGACTCAGGAGTTGGGGTGGCTAAGGCTTATGTCATCATTTTGCAAACTGAGTTTTGCCAAACCTGTGAGATATAAAGAGGGGCCCTGTAGTTGAAATGTATGGGAAATTCCTCTTTCAGGGTGACAATACCCCCACACAATGAAGGTTCTAAGAAGTTTTGAATTTAAAAAAAAACAAAACTGTTCAATAATATCTAACCCAGAATCCTTTGAACTTATTGATATAATCTTCTTATATTCCAAAGACCATGGTTTGGGAAACATAGATTATTTGACATATAATGTCTCAGAATCACTGCTCTGTCACTATCCTGATATGGCAACTCTAAAGAAAACAATCAAGCATGCTTAGTGGTATCCTTAGGGGAACACATATTCCAAGTCCTAACCAGGGATTGAGGGGTCCACCTTCCCCCAGGAAGTACCTGTGGTCCTTAGGATGGAGATGCTAAAGCCACTGTTGGGAGATAGATTAATAGTACTTCCAACCCCAAGCCCCTGGATTCATTTTCCGTGACTGCTGTAACAAAGTACCACAAACTGGGTGGCTTAAAGCAACAGAAGTTTGTTTTCTTACAGTTCTAGAGGCTGGACGTCCAAAACCAATGTGTCAGCAGGCCCTCCTTCCTCTGAAAGGTCCAGGAAAGGATTCTTCCTTGTCTCTTCCAGCTCCTGGTGGCTCCTGGCCTTCCTAACTTGTGACTGCATCACTCCAATCTCTGCCTGCCTCCTCTGTGTCTCTGAGTGCCAACTCTCCCTCTGGCTTTCTCTTGTAAAGATACTGCTATTGGATCTGGAGCCCACCCTAATTACAACATGGCCCATCTCGAGATGTCACTTTGCCAGCTCCCCATATTTGGGTAATTACCGTAATCCTAAACAAAGAAAGAACATAATATGATATGTGATCAATAACCAAGCACTGAAGGGGTGTTAGTGGCACCGAAACTATATGAAAACAATTCCACTGATTACCCCAATTAATATGATAAAGCTCCCTGGGAGCTTTTCCATGAGTTATGTGGAAAAACAACCATTTATAATTGATATAAGTTGATTACAAACCATTTACACTCTTTTAATTGATGCAGTAGCTCTAGTCATAACCCGAGGCACATTATTTAAGATCTATCCCTTCACAGAGAGAACATGCCCTATCCCTTCACAGAGAGAACATGCCCTAACCGTCTGATTAGTCCAGAGAAGAGGTGAGTGTTTCATGGAGCAGCTTGAACAGGCCACCGGCCTTGGCGCTCTCATGGCCTGTGAGAAGGGGAGGTTTGGGCAGAGCAGGTGGCTTCACAGGGTAGGGGAGGAAGACCACAAATTGTGGAATCAGACCTAACAGGGTTCAGATTCTGACAGTCTCAGTTTCCCACTTTATGACTTTGGGAAAGTCACTGGACTCCTTTGAGCCTCACTTTCCCTATCCTTGAAATAAAAATAAGGACAATATCTTAACAGGGTCATTCTGATGACTAAATAAGATGTATTTATTATAGTATCATACCAGGTACAAGCTGGTATGGTAGGTAGGCATTGGCATTTGCATAAGGGTGGAGAGCTACCAAGAGACAAATTCTTCTTGCTGAAAATGCTCATTAAAATATACACAGGAACGAAAACTATAACATCACATTGACCTCTTCCCTACGCTCAATTTTGCCAGTTGTATGTGAATGGCAGGCTAGGGTTTCAGACAAGACTTCACAGGGGACAGTTCTGGGGTAGGGGGTGGTCACCACAAGACCCCATCTTTTTCTCATTCATGCAGATCCAGAGGCATGATTTTTCTTTGTACATACAGAGGTGTCCTGGTAACTGACTTAGTATAACTAAACTCATAAGAAACTCATGGATGAGCCAGAAGCTAATTTCCTGACATCCAGTGGGAGAAAGTCTTGGCTTCAGAGCCAGGAGCAATCATGTGGCCTGCCCTACTTAGGACATTAAATCACAGATGAGAATTTCTTGGAGAGTATACAATTAGAAGACAAGAATTGGATCCCTTGAAGAAATTCCTTCTTCTAGCCAGGAAAGTCAGATTAATAGTCTAAAGACCAAGGCTTGTTGTCTAGAGGCAAAGTCTCATTTTCCTTGCATGGTCCTGATAAATTCTGACAAAGTCTTACATTGCAATTTCGTTTTCCTTGCACCAGGATCAAAATCACTTCCCACCAGAAAATTTGCCATGTACTCATAGAGATAGAATTTTCATTCCATGAGTTGTTATCTGACATAAAAATAGGAACAGCAGCTACGGTTTATTGAGCCCAGATACACTGCAAAACACTTTACATATATTTTCTCCTTTAATAATCACAGCAAGCTTGAAGGCTTTAGACTTTACTGATCAGGAAATTAAGTCCCCAGGGAGGTTAGATAACTTGCCCAAGATCATACAGCTATGAAGTAGTGGAGGTGAAATTTGAACTCAGGTCTTCCTTCCTTTGAGCTCATTGCTCGTGGTGACTTGAGCTGCTCTTTGGCCCTGCGTAAGATCTCTCCAAGGTGACTCCTGCAGGAGACACCCTGGTTCCATTAGTAACTCCGGTTGGACCCTCTGGTAGGATGGTCATGTCTAGAGATGGCAAATCTTTATATGCAGGTAGGCCTTCTGTAGTTTCCATTTCAGATGATGATGTTCTCTGATGGCTCTAGAGATTGGGCTGTTCTTCTCTAGGGCCTCCTTGCTCAGCTTGTGCCAGGAGTAGCCACCTGGTTCCCTGCTTTTACACCTGCCAGCCAAGAGGGGACAATAGCTCAGGCTCGCTTCACTGATGGTCATTTGAACTGATATGTTTCATTAACTCTGAGGCATTGTTTATGTACACTGTGTACTGAAAGCCAAAGCTGGTTTCCCCAGGGACTTTTATTCACCCTTATGAGAAGATGAAGTCAAGTAAAGCATCCTTCCTATCAAATCAAGCAGCCAGAGAAATGCCGAGAACCTCACTAAAATACTTTTGCCGCTGATGATAGTCAGATAGACTCAGTAGACAGGAGCAATGGATTTAGAGTTAAAAATTTTTTAAAAAGCTCTGCTTAAAGGTGAAGTGTGATCTCATCAGCAGGATAGCGCATGATAGGAGTACTTAGGAGCTATTGCTTGTTTACATGTAATAAATTAAAGAGTTAAGCAATCATTTTTTATATTACTGTCAAGATGTATGTTTTCCTGTTCACTGTTGAAATTTCACTTTGGGGAAACTGGACTGTTATTTGATGCTGTATCAAGAAGTTACTCTCTAGTGACATTCAATATTGCTTGATACCAAAGCAAAATCCATCAGTGCCAAATACTGCTCCACAGACCTATCTGGAATGTCAATGTAAATAAATGACATTATAGTGGGATTAGACATGGGATAGCATATGATTAGGTGGTGCTAAGCTCCTAATTCCATTAAGGGAATACCAGGACAGGCCCAGAATCAAAAAAATGCCACAGCTGTCCATTGCACCTTGGAATTTCCCTTATATCCTTAATGCAGGAAGGCACTCTTCTTTGCAAAGTCTTAGCCAGCCAGTCTTCTCTCACCCTGATCTAGGCCCTTCCATCTCCTGCATGTGGCACATCTCCCCATCCACTTGCCCATGACCCTTGGAACCTTCCCTCCTTTCCCTCTCCTTTCCAGTGGGGCTGGCATGCAGACATACTTTGGAAGTTTGCTGCTGTCTTGGTGTAGGTTCTCCCAGACACAGATCTGAGTCAAGCAGATGTGAAAGTGGTTCATTGGGAGAGATACAGCTAACCCTGGTAGTGAAGTGGGGAAGGATACAAGGAGGGGAAGGCGGTTAAAAGGATCTGACAATATATCACCAATCATGGACAGTGCTCATGGAGAAACTCTGGGAAATGGTCCAAAGGACAAGCCTCAGAATCATCCAAATGAGAGGGGAGGGAGTTGTGGTATTTACTTACCAACTCTTGAGAGCCCTTGATTGACGGCTGCATTCCTCTGACCTGCCACCTGAGGGCAGTACAGCTTTCTAATGTGCTGGGGTTGGCTTGGGGAAAAACCCTAAATTCCCATCTGCAGACCTTGGGATTCGGCCAGAACACCTTGAAAGGTCCACAGACTACGGATAGGTCCATAACAATATCTGTTGTACATGCTATTTCAGAGACAGCAAATTTAAGCAAGACTGTCACTTTGACCTCCAAAACACATCTTGGTTCTGTCCACTTTTCTATCTTCTACTGCCACCCTAATTCCAGTCAATGTCACCTTTCTATTGTGCAGGTTGGCATTCCCCTTTCACTTAATTAAAAAAAATACTCTATAATGAAATATTTCAGGCATACAGGCAAATGAAAAGATAGACTAGTATAGAAAACACTGCATATCCACCTTTGAGCTGTGCTTTAATTAATTAATAGCATTAAAGAATCATAGACATAATTGATGCTCCTGGCATGTTCCTTCTTGATTCCTTCCTCTTCCTCTTCTCCCAGAGGGATTGATGTTTATCATCCCCGTAAATGGTTTTCTACTTCTGCTATATACGTATACAGTCTGCACATACACAAGTTTATGTAAGGTGTGTATGTATGTGTGTGTATGATTTTTTGACATTTTTCAAATTTACTTAATTGGTATCATGCTGAAGAAATCATTCTAAAAAATTTTTTTTTGCTCTGCATTATATTTTTACAGTTATCCATATTGATGTGTGTATCTCTGGTCCTCTATATATACACATTGTGGCATGGGCAGGCTCCAGGAATTGGATCTGGGTGTCTGGCATGGCAGATGAGAATTCTGCCACTGAGCCACCAGCGCGCTGCCCTTGGTTCAACCATTTTAACTGCAGTCTAGAATCACATTGTGCAAATATGCTGCAAGTCATTCATTCATTTTTCTTTTAGTAGATTGTAGGTTCCACTTTTTCCCCAGGACTACCGCAAAAGGGTTTTGTTATATATTTGTGATAAATACCTTTTGGCTTTTCAAGTTTCCTTATGAACATGTGGGAGAATTTCTGGGTCTGTTCCTGGAAATGGAGGTGCTGGATCCTAGAATACGCATATCTTTAGTGCTACTAATTATTGTCAAATTCCTCCCTAAATTGAACTAATTTATTTTTCCATGGACAGGGAAGGAGAGCTCCTATTCTGTACATCTTCACTGAATCTTGACATTGTCAGACTTACTAATTTTTGCCGATCTAGTCCAGAACAGGTCATCAGCCCTGGACATTTCCCCACCAGGGTTCTCTGCCCCTTCCGTAACATCTGGACTTGCAGCAGTGAAAAGATATTTCATTGTTTTAATTTGCATTTCCCTGATTACTAGTGTGACTGAATATCTTTTTAAATATTTATAAAAGACGGTTAGAAAGCAAAAGATTTTCCCTTTTGTGAATTTTCAATTTTCACTCTTTATTTCTATTCTAATGGGTTATTTGTCTTGTTTTTATTGAATTGTATGTGTCCTTTATATATTCTGGGTGCTAATCAATCCTTTTTTGGTTTTATGTATCTCTACTCTCACTTTGTGATTTTTTTTTTTTACTTTGTGTTGACTTTTGTTTTATAGATGTTTGTCACCTGTAACATAGTCAGATTTACGGTATTTTATAATCATTTGTATTTTATAATAAATTCTCCACAAAGAAGTCATACAGATAATTGCTTATGTTTTCTTTTAAATATTTTGAAGCTTTGACTTTTTAATTTATATCTTAGTTACCTAGGATTAATGTCTGTGCATTATTTGAAGTAAGGATCTCATTTACTTTTTTTCCCTAAGGAAAAATGGCAATCCCAGTACTGTCTATTGTAAATCCATGTTTTTCTCACTGATTTTTAATTCTACATCTGTCATTAATTGTTTCCATATATATATATATATGAGACATACCTATAAGATTAAATCTGAGCTGTCATTTTGTTCCACTGTTCTGTTTGTCAAGCTCTGAATCAATATCACACTTAATTACTTAATCACAGTCTTAATTACTATAATTTTATAATGTCCTGATATCAAAGAGGGAAAGGTACCTTCACCAAACTGTTCCTTTGAAAAATTGTTTTGACTCTTTGCTTTTCTATATATAATTTTCATGGAAAATCCAGTTAGGCTAGTGATTAGAATTGCATTAACTTCATAGACTTGATTTGGGAGAACTTACATTTTATAATATTTATTCTTTCCACTAATGAATATGGTCTATCACCTATCCCTCCATTTCACTAGGTCTTTTTTTCAAATCTCTCAATAAAGTTTTATAAATTTCTCCATAAAAGTTTATTCTTAGATACCTGTAAGTTTGTATTGCTAGTATATATGGTATATTTTTAAGCTACATTTTCTAATTGCTATTGCTGATGATCTACAATGGAATTTTGTATATTTATCCCTATTTCCAGCACAATTGCTGAGCTCTCTAGTTTTATGTTTGAATGTAGATTCCTTGAGTTTTCTTTGCAGATAACTATGAAAATTTCACATCTCTTACAAAAGACATAAAATCACAGATCCAAGGGCAGTGTGCCCCAAAGAGAAGAGAGCCGCATAGACCAAATCCAAGACACTTACCAATCAGATTGTCAAATGTCAAAGACAAAGAGAGAATTCTGAAAGCAGCAAGAGAAAAGTGATCCATCACATACAAAGGAAGTTCAATAAGACTATGTGCAGATTTCTCAGCAGACACCATGGAGGCAAGAAGGTAGTGGTATGCTATATTTAAGATACTGAAAGAGAATACATATATAGTTGGAGGAACAGAAGGCAAAATTATGAACAGATATTTGCACACTGATGTTTATAGTGGTATTTTTCATGATTGCCAAGAGATGGAAGCAGCCCAAATGTCCACCAATGGATGAGTAGCTAAACAAACTGTAATATATATATTTGATAGAATATTACCCAGCTGTAAGACATAAACAAATCATGATGCATATAACAGCATGGATGAAACTTAAAGACATTGTGCTAGATGAAATTAGCCAAAAACAAAAAGACAAACACTGTATGGTCTCACTGATATGAACTAACGTCCATGAGAGAATTATGAGAATAAAAGTTGATAACACAGATTATCAGGAGACAGAAAGAGGGTAGAGATTGGGTATTTGGTGCTAAAGGAGTACAGAATATTCAACAGGTCTGATTGTAAAGATCCAGAAATGGATAGCATAATACCATCTGATGACAGCACAATGTTGTAAGTACACTGAACAAAACTGAGTGTGAGTATGGTTGAGGGAGGAGGGCTGGGCATGTGTGACCTCAGAAAGAAAGATAGAGGGTAAAGACTGGGATGGTATAACTTAGCAATGCCTAGAATGGACAATGATGGTTATTAAATGTATAAATATAAGAATGTTTTTGCATGAGGGAGAACAAATGAATGTTAACATTGAAAGGTGTTGAAAATGGATGGTATTTGGGAAAAATATAATCAATGGAAACTCAGGTCTATAGTTAACAGTCACATTGTAATATGCTTTCATTGAACATAACAAAGGCAATATGCCAAAAATAAATGTCAATACATGGGGGCTATAGGGGAGGGCTATGGGATTCCTTGCAGGAAAAATGGAAATGTCTTCATATGGATTGTGGTGGTGAAGGGATAGCTATGTGATTATACTGAGAACCATTGATTTTTTTTACTTAGGTTGAATTTATTATGTGTGAATAAAAGTGCTTAAAAAAGAACAGAGAAATACAAATGCTGGAGAAAATGTGGAGAGAGAGAGATGTACCTACTCACTGTTGGTAGGGAAGCAGAGTGCAGCAGCCCCTCTGGGGGGACGGTGTGGTGGTTTGGGCGGTGGTTCCACAGGAGGATAGGGTTGGGGTTGCCATGTGATCCTGCAACCCCATTGTTAGATGAATATTTGGAGGGACTGAGAGTGGGGACCCGAATGGACATTCGCACACTGATGTTTATGCAGAACACAGGCGTGGATGGACATTTGTCCTCCAGTGTTTATGGTGGCAGTGTTCACACTTTGCATTGGATGGAGGTGTCCTAAGGTACATCGACTCGGGAATGGAAGGGGAACTGTGGTGTATACATACAAGGGACTACTGAGCGGCTGCAAGAACAAATGAAGTTGTGAGGCATGCAACTAGGCGAATGAACTTTGAATGAATGGATGTTGAGTGAAATAAGCCAGAAAGAAAAAAGCAAACATTATAATACCTCCCTAATAAGGACTAACTACAATGAGCAAATTTTGAGAATTGAATTCAAGAGTGTAGGTCATCAGGTGAAGGCCTATTGTAAAGGTTCCTAGATTGTGAGCTGTTAACAGCAGTCATAATCTATTCTGAAGCTATAACTGTTATTTCTAAATTCTGAGATGCTGAGCTCTTTGTGTGCGACCTGCTTGGTCCTTGGAACTTCAGATATTTGTTTGATACCTGAGACTCAGAGCTAGAGTTCTGCAGTTTTGAAATCAGCATTACCCTATACAACAACTGTTAAAAACACTAAAAAAAGTGATCAGACTTCGATTGGAGATATGAATGAAGTGGATCTGGGCAAGACTAAGGTAAATCAGACTAAAGGGTATAAAGGATGATATTGACTGTATTTTAAACCTTCAGCTTCTGCGTGAGACCAAAGGACGATATGTTTATTTGGTGCAAAATTTATATTTTCAGTAGCACACTGTCTAATTTAACTTTTGTGGTCAATTTATTTGAACACCATAATTACATGGAATCTTGAATAGGGAGTGCGATCCTGTTGGTTTGTACAGGTTGGTGTAATGCCCTAATACATCTCAAAGTAATCTGGGCAGAAGATAAAAAAGTATTTGCAAAGTCCCCTTGAGGGACTGGGGAAAAATGTGGAAAATTAGACTCCCCCACCTGGGGAAGACCTGATATTCTCGCTGTCATTTGGGATGGCCAATGTGATGGGCCAGGCCCTCAATCTTGGGGCTTATCTTTATGAAACTTATTCCTGCCAAGGAGAAGCTAAGCCTACTTATGATTATGCCTAAGAGTCACCTCCAGAGAACCTCTTTTGTTGATCAGATGTGGCCTCTCTAAGCCAACTTGGCAGGTGAACTCACTGCCCTCCCCACTCCCCCCACCATGTGGGTCATGACTCCGAAGGGGGTGTAGATTTCCCTGGCAATGTGGGACAGGACTCCCAGGGGCATACATCTCCTTGGTAAGTGGGGCAGGTCTCCTGGCCCTGGGATGAGCCTGGCCCGGGCATCATGGGAGTGAGAAAGACTTCTTGACCAAAAAGGGGAAGAGAAATGAAACAAAATAAAGTTTCAGTGGCTGAGAGATTTCAAATAAAGTTGAGGGGTCATTCTGAAGGGTATTCTTACACAGTATATAGATATCTCTTTCCAGTTTTTGGTGTTTTGGCGTAGATAGAGGGAAATACCTGAAACTGTTGAACTCTAATCCAATAGCCTTGATTCTTGACAATGATTTCATAACTATATGGCTTTTAAGGTGGGACTGTGTGATTGTGAAAACCTTGTGACTGACACTCCCTTTACCCAGTGTATGGACAGATGAGTAAGAAAAAAAAGACAAAAAAATGGTAAGTAAGGGGTATGGGATGTTTTGGGTGTTCTTTTCTACTTTTATTTTTATTTCCATTATTTTTATGTTTTGGGGGTGATGAAAATGTTAAAAAATCAATTGTGATGATGCATGCACAGCTATATGATGAATCACTGAATCACTGATTGTACACTTTGGATGATTACATGGTATGTGACTTGTGCTGGTTTGAAAGGAAGCATGCCCCCTAAGAAAAGCCATGTTTTAATATAAATCCCATTTCATAAAGGTAGGATAATCTCTATTCAATACTGTATGTTTGAAACTGTAATGAGATCATCTCCCTAGGTGATGTGGTTTAGTCAAGAATGGTTGTTAAACTGGATTAGGGGACGACATGTCTCCACCCATTTGAGTCGGTCTTGATTAGTTTCTGAAGTCCTATAAAAGAGGAAATATTTTTGGAGAGAGAGATTCAGAGAGAACAAAGAATGCTGCAGCACCACGAAGCAGAGAGTCCACCAGCCAGTGACCTTTGGAGATGAAGAGGGAAAACACCTCCCGGGGAGCTTCATGAAACCAGAAGCCAGGAGAGGAACCTAGCAGATGATGCCGTATTCACCATGTGCCCTTCTAGCCGAGAGAGAAGCCCTGACTGTGTTCGCCATGTGCCTTCTCACTTGAGAGAGAAACCCTGAACTTCATCGGCCTTCTTGAACCAAGGTATCTTTCCCTGGTTGCCTGTGACTGGACATTTCTATAGACTTTTTTTCTCGGCCTTAGAACTGTAAACTAGCAACTCATTAAATTCCCCCTTTTTAAAAGCCATTCCGTTTCTGGTATATTGCATTCCGGCAGCTAGCAAACTAGAACATGACTATATCTCAATAAAATTGCATTTAAAAAAGTTAATTAGACCTCCTGTTTAATCTTCTTTTTCATTTTACCTCTCTTTCACATTTTAACTCATCCTGAGTAATTACCTCACATCCATCTTCCAGTTTATTAATTCTCTTCTCACATGTGACTAATTTGCTATTCAATCCATCATCTGAAAATTTTAAATTATTATTTTTATCCACAAGTTTTATTATTTTTAAAATCTATTTTTTTTCCTTAGAGCTCATGGTCTACTTTTTTAACACCTTATTTTATGACTTTAATCATTCAAAATATATAGTCTTTCAGATAGTTTTCTCACATATGAAGTTCTTAGAGGGATTGTCTGGTCTGCCTTTTTATTGTAGTTTGAGAGTCTTGCATGTGTGACTTTTCTCCTTATGTGTTTTATAACTTGGAATTGCGAGCTTATTGTCAGCAGGGCCTTACTGGAAATTCTGTGGGCCTTTTGTCAGGGGTGTGTTTCTCTCTGGCATGTGTCACAGCTGAGGACCAGTGTTTGGGTTCCTTCTCAACTAGGAGATTCTGGGGTGGTGTGGGTAACATAAATTAAAACCCCAAGCATGTGTGAGAGCAAGTCCTTGGGTTCTTGGTATTTAACTCTAAGAGAACTATTTTCTTTTTAACAGAACCCAGACCAAGTAACACAAGCTCTCCTGTCTTCCTGAGTGCAAGGGTTGTGTCCCTCTACCTTGGGGAGTGGGGTGGGCAGGCACGCAGGTAGCCCTCTCTGCCTCCTAGCTTCATGTGGTCTCATGACCTACCTCTCTTGAGTCCAACACCAGGATCTTCTTAGGCATTAAAAACACTAGGTCCATTGTTGATATGGTGATTTTTCCACTTCCACTTTTGATTCTGGTCCCTAGAACATATTTACCTTCTTAGGAGCTCAGCTATGTATTTAAAATGATGTTTACTATATTCTATCAGGATTTCTCAGTTTGTGTGGGAGGGTAGCTTCCTCAATCCCTGTATCCTTTCTGGCAGCTCCTAGAGCATGCCATGATCTTTTATGAATAAAAGCTCTACATTTAAATATTCCCACTGCCTGAAAGGCTTTCCTGTGACTGGCTACCTCCATCATTCTGATTTCAGCTGTTTTAGTTTGCAAGCTGCCGGAATGCAATATATCAGAACTGGAAAGGCTTTTTTAAAAAGGGGAATTTAATAAGCTACAACTTTACAGTTCTAAGCCTATGAAAATATCCAAACTAAGGCATCCAGGGAAAAATATCTCAATTCAAGGAAGGCCGATGGGTCTAGAACACCTCTGTCAGCTGGGTAGTCACGGGGCTGGCATCTACTGGTCCCTTGCTCCTGGGCTTTGTGCTTTCAGCCTCTGTCCTTGTGGGGGCTCCTCACTTTGCTTCTCAAGGGCTGGCTTTCATCTCTTGGCTTCCTTTGGCTCTCCCCACGTTCTGGCTTACTTAACATCTCATGGCAACATATGCTGGGCTTCAAGCATCTCCAAACATCCCCGTCGCTGTTCTCCAAGTGTCCGCATCTGTCAGCTCTGCTCTGAAGTTTCTGTCGGCTCTATCATTTCTAATTCTCTCCAAAATTTTATCTCTTTTAAAGACTCCAGTAAATGAATCAAGACCCACCTGGAATGGGTGGAGTCTCATCTCCATGTAATCAAACGGTCACACCCACAGCTGGGCATGCCACATCTCCGTGGAGATAATCTATTCAAAAGTTTCTGACCTACAGTATTGAATCAGGACTGAAAGAAACACCTGTCCTCACAAGACTGAATGAGGATTAAAACATGGCTTTTCTGGAGTACATAATGTTTTCAAACCGGCACATCAGCCTAAATGCCATCTCCTCTGCAAGGCTCTGCAGGAGCCCATCTCTAGGGAACCACCCCTGTTCCCATCAATCTCTATCACACCATCCCTTCCACTTCCTTCATAGAACTGATCGTGATCCGTAATTGCCTTGTTTATTCGTGTCTTCATTCATTGTCTGTTATGTTCCCTGGAATGGATGATGCAAGGATCTTATCTGGCTTCCCCTGCTCTGTATCATCAGCATCTATAATAGAGCCTGGCACATAGTACATTTTCAATAAATATTTGCTGAATGAATGAAAGCATGTGCCAAAGCTGTGGGCTCTCAAGAGACTGCATCCACATCCAAAACAATCTTCAATAAAGCCATGATTTTCTAAAGATCTGGGAAAGATACCTTCCCCAGCAGTCTATAGTTCCAAATACAAACTTTAATACTCAGAAAATCCAGGCCCCAGGACTGTACAGAAGTGGAAAAGCAGAAATGTTAACAGACACAGTTTTTAACTATAATCAGACTTTAGATTTTTTACCTAATATTCTCCTCTTGTGCAAGTCTTGACCCCCAAAACAAGCTCCCTAGGGAATCTGGAACCTGCCTGCTTTAAGTAAAGTCAAACAAATCCTTGCTCCAGTGTAACGGGTGCCCTGTTGGCAATGGTGCCAATTAAGGCCTGTTCCAGGTTCGTTAGCCCCAACACTAAAAGAATTAAGTGACAAGAGGGCCAGTAGGAATAAGTAGTAAAGTTTATTAGAGAAAGAGAGTACACATTGAAGAGATAGCGTGGATGTGTTCAAGGGAGAAACACGCATGGGTGGGAGTGGGTTAGCTTGCTTTATAGGAAGGCTTTTGCTAGTGGCAGGTTTCCATAGTAACCTTTGAACACTAGGGGCTTACATGGTTTTTATTAACCAGGTGTTTACAGGGCTAGCATTGTTTCAGGGAGAGAGAACTACTGATGCTTGTGGCCAGCCCGACATGTATCCAAAGTTAATCTTTGGGCAGAATGCTCAACAATCTTTACCAACCCCAGGCTTTCTGTTATTAACTGAGAGTTTGCTTTGGGCTCATGATTTTTACAAGCTTTTATGGTTTGGGGAGGTTTTGATGGTTTGGGGAGGTTCGCGGACTTCAGGGGAAAATTTTGTCCCATGAGTTTTGCAGTTTGCATTACTTCTTTTGGAGCTAGATAAGAAACAAGGGACTTGCAGTTGTCCATTAACTCTTTTAAAAGCTGGATAGGAAACCAGGGACCTGCAGTTGTCTATTCTATTCTGCTTCAGCAGCTCCCCACAGAGGTGATAAATTGGGCTGAAGCATGTTGTGTAGATAAAAAATAAAGCGTAGCACAAAGTAGCAAATAATGGAATCTTTAAAAAACAAATTAGTTTTCCCATTTTGAAAGCAATATAATCACTTTCCAGGAACTTTGAAAACAGTAAAAAAAACACTCACGGTTTAATACCTACCAGAAAACCATGGCAATCATTCTGGTACCCATTCTTCTGATTTTTAAAATCATGCTTTTTGGTTTTTTGGCCAGGGGGCACTTCCTCACTCACCATGTACGTGATCTCAGTTTATCCAACGCTCTGGAGTGGGTGTGATTTTTTCCATTTTAAAAGATGCTAACAGGGCTGTAGTGTAGTCAAGAAATCTGCTCCAGGTCCCGCAGGCAGGCAGTGGGCGAGTGAGGGCTTGAACTCAGGTCTCTGTGGCCCTGTTTAAGCATTTTCTTGCAACTCTAATATTACATTTCTTCGACCCTCCCTTCTTTTCTGTAGGGCTACAATCACATTTAGCTTTATATCATTCCCGCTCGCCTTTTCACTTAGCCTTGCAAGCTTTTTCTTGCACATTGTTGGGTAGTTTTTATAACCACCTCTTTTAATGACTGGCAGAAGGATGTCTGATCATGATGCTGTCATTCAATAAGGACAAACTAACCATTTTGGAGAATGATTTGACCCAGTCTTGCAAAGTTGAACGCTTGCATATCCTACGACCCAGAGATTCCTCTCCAGGTGCACATCTAGAGAAAATCTTAGAGGTGAGCCCCAGGTGCTGCAAACAAGACTGTTCGCAGGAGAACTGCCCATAATGGCAAAGACTGGGAATGACCCAATAGCTGTCAGCAGGATGGAAACTTCCTGTGATATTTAAATACACACAGCTGCAGGCAACAACATAGATGAATGTTGCTAATAGAATGTCATATGAGCAAAGTTAAGTCTCTGAAACCACCAGTTTTATAAACCATAAAACCAAGCAAACCTAGGCAATTTATTACTTGGACACTCGGGATGGCTAATAAAAACCACACTAAAGAAAGACAAGAGGTTGAGAAATGCACATTTCAGACTGGATTTTATTCTTGAATTTGTAGAAATCGCAGTTGGTGAATGTTTATTGGGTTCTTACTTGTCCCAGCTCTTGTGCTTGCCCTTTACAAACAGAATCTCCTCATTTCAGTTCTCTGAGCTATTTACTGGTATTAGCAGACTTTTAGAGATCAGGAAATCAAGATGCAGAGAGGGTTAGTAACTTGCCCAGAAGAGGTAACACATCTAGGCAGTGGGGAGGAGATCTGATGAACTCTAAAGCCAGCATGCTTGTCCACTCTACCCCCCTCCTTCTCCAATGCAACACAAAACCAGTCTTATAGGACTGCTAAGATTCAAAGAGGTCTTTGATGTGAAAACTTTATAATCTAAAAAGAGAGGCTTTCCTGAAAACCTATAGGATTCTTGGTTTAGGTACTTCATAAATCATATACTTTCTCCCCAGCTGGGTATACAACCAATTTCTAATATCACATTTGGACTCTAACAGGCTCAAACCAAATACAAAGGGTCCTCCGTTCCTCACAGTTTCCCCTCAGAGTAAAAGATGGAAAATCTGCATTTCAAATCACTGCATTTGTTGTTATGACAACACTCAGCCTGGATCTGTTCAGAGCAGTGGTATGCAAAGTCCGGAGCTGAAAGCATTGTGTGTACGTGATTCAGGAGGTCTTGGAAAGCGGTGGGTTTGTTCACAAACACTGCCATCCCGACAAAGAAGAAATCGCTTCTCAGCTATCTTAATGCGATGTAAAATACATAAAGAATTCACAAAAGCGTATAATTCTCGGAGAAGCACTCGCAGCAGGAAAGCCGAGCATTTGCGCATTCTTCCCTGCTCATCTTTACAATAACGTGACAAAATGTCAGGCGCTGGAGAGCTCAGTGTAACTTGATTTCTTCCATAGGAATTTATAGAGTGTCCTTCAAGTCTGCTTTCTTTATTCTTTTAACATACATATGCAGTGACATACATGTTTTCGTTTGCATGTTTCATGCTGCATTTTCTTTGTTTGCTAATATATTTTTGAGTTTTCTCAATATTTCAATCTCTGATCCATCCATTTTATGAATAGTGCCCATTAGTTATTTTTTTCTCTTCTTTATGGGTGTTGAAATTACTTCCAGGTTTTGTTTTCTTTAATTTCTCTTAGAACAAACAATACTGCAATGAACATCTTCATACACATTTCCTTAGTAGGAGAACTTCTCTCCGGCATAGGGCTAAAATGGAATTACTGGCTCCAGGGTGTGAATCTTTTCATTTAACTAGATCCTGCCAAATTGCCCCTCAAGGAAGTTGCGCCAGCATACCCTCCCAGCAGCAGTGCAGGCAGGATCTCTTCGTCCCCTCTGCTCACCAACCAACATCTGCCATTGTCATATGTTAAGCTTCGGTCAATGAAATGGCATCTCATTGTTGTTATGCGCAGTTCCACCCCTGGCAGTCACAAGTTGCCTCATCCTTTTTCTACCACTTCTCTTTTCTGTTCCTTTGGTTCTTTTGCTGCTGGTTGCTTGTCTTTTTCTCATTAATGTTGTTGAGGATTCTTTATATATTCCAGCTACTACATCAGTTATAGATACTGCAACCATCTTCTCCTAGCCTTCAGTTTGTCTTCTAATTTTGTTTTATAAAAGGCTTGTGCATGAAATTAATCACATTTATTGATGTTTTATTTGTGGATTTTTTTTTGGGGGGGTGGGAGAGTGGAGAGAGGAATCTTTACTAAGAACTCCTTGCCTAGCCTGAAGCCTTAAAGACACTTTGTTATGTTTTCTTCTAACAGATGTGAAGTGTTCTAGTCTGCTAGCTGCCAGAATGCAATATACCAGAAACGGAATGGCTTTTAACAAGGGGAATTTAATGAGTTGCTAGTTTACAGTTCTAAGGCCGAGAAAATGTCCCAATTAAAACAAGTCTATAGAAATGTCCAATCAAAGGCATCTGGGGAAAGATACCTTGGTTCAAGAAGGCCGATGAAGTTCAGGGTTTC
>PVIY010035822.1:0-25943 GCA_004026745.1 Myrmecophaga tridactyla
TTTTATATGTTCAATGAATATTAAAACTTGATGATTTATCTTCTAATAAATTGTAACTTTCAGCAGTATACATACCTTTATCCCCTCTCTGGTGACTTTTTGCCTTGGGTTTCATTTTTATAGTATTTCTCTGGTACATCTTTGTTTATCCTAGCATTTTAAGTCTTGTAAACATTTTATAACTGACTTAATCTTATACTTTTCTTCTAATAAGGTAATTAACAGATATTTATTATGATCACTGATAAATTTGACTTTATGTTATGTGTGTTTGTGTGTGCATGTATGTTTGCTTTTTTCCTTTTCTTTCTTGATGCTCTGGGGTGTGTATGTCTTGTTGCTGTTCTATGTGTGGTTACTCTTCAGTCTGTTAGTACATTTAAACTTATAATTCTTGAATAACTTAAGAATTAATGTCTTCTGATCAGCCCAAGAAGATCTTTCACTTGCTTTTCCTTCTCATCTACTTTTATGCCCTACACCATGCTGCTCTAAATCTCATGACTTTTACTTTCATAAGTTTATTCATTTAAAATTTTGTCACAGCATGCTATTTTCTTCTATTTTATAAATCAAGTTTTAGTAATTGCATTAATATCTACAGTCAATATCAAGTGATTATTTGCCCTCAGATATACATGTTTCTAGTCTCTGCACCTGTGACTTATATATAGTGTCTTGTCTTTTGTGAATTCATACTCCTAGACACGTGGAATCTCCCACACTTAGGTGTCCTGGAGAGAAGTAGGTTGTGAGAGCAGTCTCTTGTTCAAGGCAGCTGTTGGGCAATTGCACCCTCCCTGGGTATGTTACACCTCCTCTCCTGTGCTGAGTGCTCTTTTTGTGGTGGTTCATGTGATAGACATATTTTCTGTCAGGTTGATTTAGTGTAGTGACTTCCACCTCTTTAAAAGTCACAAGAAGAAAATTAAAAATACTCCAAACTTCCTTTAAGAGGTAATTTTGCCACCATGAATACTTAGATCATAGAAGGGAAAGAGGAAAGAATTTCAATTTTCTGGGCACTCAAAAGACTATAAGTAACCAAGAAGGGAGTGTATCAGGAATGGAGTTGAAAGCATGCTCTAAACAGATGACTTGAGGATTGTGTCCTCAGAATCTTCTCTTCTTTCCTATGGTAAATGAGTCCAGAACCTTGAAATAGAAAGTTAGATGGACAAGTATGTAATGTTTGATGTCTCTCTTGGTTAAAAATAATGACCATGACAGAAGCTAAAACTCTTATCCAAATAAAACAAAGGCAAAACACACAGCATCACAGTGTCCAAAGGGAGGGTGGGCTTGGACCAAGAACAAAGTTTTCTACATCAAAGGGAGTGAGGTTTACATATGCTGTCCCTGCATACCTTTGCTGTCTTTTCCTCCATCTGAGCTGCTGTTTAAGATTGTGGGAGGAAAAACAGCATTTCCCACAAGCAAGAGTGCTAATCTTTCTGGGTGGGGGAAGGAGCCCATCTGAGTTGTGCACGGGCAGCTTCTGCTCACCTGGGCCACTGAGACACACCCAGAGCAAAGGTGGTTGTGGTGCCAGGGGCAGCTGCACCCAGAGCAAGGACCACTGGGGGAAAGGAAAAACAAAGTGCAGTCACATCTTCTTTCCTTTATTATCTTTAACATGTATGATACAGAGACAAGAATATGGGAAGGATTTTTAATGAAAGTTATAAAGTGTGATAATATAATGAACCTAAAGCAACCCACTCCCAACATAAGAATGACATAACATTCCACTGCATTTACCTGCATGCTGCTTCCAATTGTCTCCCTCAGTGGTAGCCCTGGCTCTGAACTTCACTGTTCTGTTTGTTTGTTTGTTTTTGTTTTATTTTTGCATGGATATGCCCCGGGAATCGAACCCGGGTCTCTGGCATGGCAGGTGAAAATTCTGCCACTGAGCCACTGTTGCCCATAAGAACTTTACTTTTAATATTCTGTGATTTTCTTTTTTATGGTTTCTCATATTTTTTTTAACTTTTATTATTTTTAACTTTAAACAGTACTTTCATAACATTTATATTATCTGAGATTTGTCTTTTTATATCCACTGTTACCTTTATAAGATTCATCCATCTTGTGGGATGTGGCAGCAGTTCACCAATCTCATTGATATGATTGCTTTTATTTATTTATTTATTTATTTATTTATTTATTTGTTTGTTTGTTTTTTTTTTTACATGGGCAGGCACCAGGAATCGAACCCGGGTCCTCGGGCACAGCAGGCAAGCATTCTTACCTGCTGAGCCACCGTGGCCTGCCCAATATGATTGCTTTTAATAACATTTTGCTTTTTGGATCATTGTGCAAGAATATCACTAGCCTGGTGTGTACCTGGGCAACATAATACATGATACCATATTGTTTTCCCAGGTATTTGAACCAACTTACACTTACTGCCAGTGACTAAGGAGTCATGTTGATCCACAGCCTCTCCAAAACTTGGTAATAATAGATGTCTTAACTTTTGCCCACCTAATGTGCATAAAATGCTATTTAATTGTGGTCCCAATTTTCATTTCCCCTATCATTAAATAAGTAGAGAATCTTTATATAAGCATATTAGTCAGTCTTATATCCTTATCTCTGAGAAGTACTTTCCTCTCCTCTTTTCTTGGGATGTCTGTCTTTCTCTCATTATTTATAGGAATGCTTTATATATTCTTATTCATGTAACTGCAGGATGGACAGATAGTCTTACATTATCCCTCTTTTATTTTGTGGTTAGTACTTTTTGATTCTCAAAAAATCTCTTCTTACACCAATATAAGAAGGATATTTGACTATTTTTAAAGGTTTACCTTTCACATTTATCATTTGTGCACGGTTAGGGCTAAGGGTCTGATTTTTTCCCCATAAGATAGGAATTGTTCCAGGACCTTTCTCCTGATCTACAGTTCCTCCTCCTTCTCCACACATGAAACTCCCCTTGCAGGGGAAGTTCTCTGCAGTCAGTCTGACTATCCAAGTGTCAATGCTCCATTGTTCTAATTAGTATAATTTTATGATAAATCTTGAGGTCCCACCACCATATTCATTTTTCAGGAGTTCCATGGCCCTTTGCTTATCCATGCAAATTTTAAGACTCAATTAGTTAAATTCCCTCAAAAACCCTCTTGAGATTTTGACTGGAATTATATATATTCTGTGAATATTTAAATTTAAACATCTTTAAATATTGATTTTTCCTATCCATGGCCATGGGATTGCTTCATTTAAGTTATTTAAAATTATTTTTAATAAATTTTAGAATTTTATGTATATAAATTATACACATATTTTGTTAGACTTATTCTTATGTACCTTTGTGCTTTTTAAGTGGAGTCTATATTTAGTGTTTGTGTGTATAGTAATAGAAATGACTTTTGGTTATTGAACCAACAGGCAGCCATCTTGTTAAACTCTCTTATTTATAAATTTTGTGTAGATGCTTTTGAGGTTTCTTAGTGGACAATCCTACCTTCTTTGATTAATGAGAGTTGTGTCTTATCTTTTCCAATCCTTATTGTTATAATTTCTTTTTGCTTGTCTTGTATTGAGTAGAAATTTAGTACACAACTGCCTTGGTTTTTATTTTAATGGTAGTGATTGTAGCATTTCCTCTTATGGTTGATTTTTGATGCAGGCTTTTGATAGATACCCTGTCTGAAATTAGGGAAATTCACGTTTATTATTAGTATACTAATAATGTTAAATTAATAATTGATTTTGAATTAAATGCTTCTCTGCACTATTTAAATGATGATTTTTCCATTTAATAAGTTATTGTATTGTATACATTCATATATTTTCTAATATCAAACCCTTCGTAAAATTCTGAAATAACCCAATTTAGTCATATCTTTTTAATATGTTGACAGATTTGGTTTGCTACTTGGTTGTTTCAGATTTTTGCATTTATGTTCAGAATGAGATTGACGCAGAATTTTGTTCTCTCTTACTCTCCTTTGATATAAAAGCTATTCAGTTTTCGTAGAATAGTTTGATGACTGTTCACTCATTTTGATTCTTCAGAAGAGTTTGTATAATATTTTGTTAGACAAGAAACAACAAAGTAGGCTGTAAGGCAATAACAGAATTTAATTGGTGTCTTAGGATTGCAACTTGGGGAACACAGATTCAGGTAGTAACCCAAACTGTGTTCCCAGATGGGGCAGTTGGATGAGGGTATTTAAGGGGAAAAAGAGGAGCAGGAGGGAGGAGGAGCTAGGTAGAGCACTTTTTAAGAAACAAGTTTGTTTTCCCAGAGAGGGAAGCTTTTTCTGTACATTTTTAAGTTTTGCCTCTGATGGTGGTTTTGTGGTGGCATAAGGGTCTTTCTATGTGTACAACTCTCTGACTCATTAGCCCACACTACTCCATTTTGTTTTATTTTCTTTTCACAGTTCCACCTTTTAATCAGGATTTTTCTCTGAAAGCATCACCAACCAACATTTGGTGTGTTGATCCTTTGGTGCTAAGGAAGCACATCCCTAGAGGTCCTGTCCCATGTAGGGGGAAAGTAGCAACTTTGTTTGCACTTGTCTTAGAGAGGCCACATGTGAGCAACAAGAGAGGTGTGAAGTAGAAAGGGTCTTAAGCAAGTTATGGGGTTTCATAAGGGTGAGTGTGCTTATTTGAAACTGTTATACCCCAGAAAAGCCATGTTCTCTTAATTCTAATCCAGTCTTATGGGGAAACACCTATTGTTTGGGTGGGACCATGTTTTAGTTTGCAAAAGCTGCCAGAATGCAATATACCAGAAACAGAATGGCTTTATTATTTATTTATTTATTTGCATGGGAAGGCTCCAGGAACAGAACCTGGGAATCAGAATATCTTTTAAAAGGGAGAATTTAATAAATTGCAAGTTTACAGTTCTAAAGCCATGGAAATGTCCAAATTAAGACAAAGCTATAAGAGTGTCCAAATGAAGGCATCCAGGAAAAGGAAATAAGATAGAAAATAAGAGATATTATTGTGATTATAATAAGGAGAAGGATTAGCAATGTTGGAAATATGCTACAAATCGAATTTCCCCAGTATCCCCAGAGGCTCACACAGCTAAATAGACCCCATCTTTTGGGGTTTCCTATTTTGTGTAATATTTGAATTTTTAAAAATATTTTAAATATTTTGTTGAACTTTTCCAGATTGATTTACATAGAAGAAAAATCTTTCTTCTATGAGAGCACATGTTCCCTGTTGAGCTGTGAAGATATCAAGTGCTCTGCAGTTTTGTAGAACAACTTTTGTTAAACAACATAGATAGCTAAGGGGGATAATTCAATAGAAATAAAGATAGAGATAAAACCAGTTGTGGAAGGGCACAGTTATTGTGCCTTCAAAGGGACAGACCATCCAATAGACACATCTCTGGGATACGCAAAGAACAAAGTTAAAAAAATGGACCAAAAATTTTAAAATGTCATTCAAGGCTTCTGCTATGGTAGGGTGAAGTAGCTTGTGACAGACTGACACTTTTACTGGGGATATTAAGAAAATCATATAGGATATAAAAATAATTTATTTGAAGGCATTACATCCTACTGAAGACATGAAGACGGGGGCCAAGATTGTAGAAAGAAGAGAACTATAGAGCAATTAACAATCAAAGACTTTAAAATAAAAGTATAATAATATTAAAGAAAATAGATTGAAAATATGGGAAATTTCACCAGAGAAATAGAAACATAAAAAAAAGTACCAAATTGATGTTCTGGAACTATTATAGTTTCTTTGTTAGGGCTTCTTTAACAAAGAACCACAAACTGCATGGCTTAAAACAGCACATACTTATTGTTTTACAGTTCTGGGGATAACAGTCTGAATTAAGGTACAGGCAGGGTCATGGAGCAGGATGGACTTGGGGCTCCGCACTCCAGAGGTCTCACCTCCGAGGGTCACACAGGGGCCATGCAGCGACCACCCCCACGCCCCCTTCTCCCCTACACACACGACCCATCCCGGTGCAGGTGTATGTGACCAAACTCTCCTCTGGCCCCTGCAGACCAAGTCCACGCTGACGTCCAGGGCGCACTCTGCCTGCACATCTGCACGTTCACCGCGGGGCCTCCCGCCCCAGATTCACAGGGATCCGAGTCACCACCTCCAGCTCCTGCAGCCAAAGCAGCTCCTTTTAAAGACCTTGACCTATTCTGGAGGTGAAACCACAGCGCCTGTCGCCCTCTTACCGATCAGCCTCATGGGTGCGGCCGCGGGCAGCAGAGGCCGGTAGCGCGGAGAGTCTTGGGGTCCCTCAGCGTTTCACTGAAATAGTAAAAGACAAGAAGGACCCGAAGGCAGGGACATGTTTTCCACAGTAAAACTGTCTATGCAGAAACACTGAAAAAATTAGGGAAGATAGTTCAAGAGCCAACTGAAGGGGCAGACGCACAGACAGCTATTGACAGTTAATAGACTCCCTGTCCATAGACGGGAACTGTCCCCAGTCGCTCACTGTCTAAACAGAAGATGTTCCCATTTTCATGAGAGAGAAACAATATCCTTAGCCTGATGAGAGGGAAGGTGGAACCTTGGCAGTAAAAGCTCTGATTCCTTTCATCTGGGGCCTGCTGTTCTTTAAAGGACATCTGTCCAGGGTGGATGCCGGGTCACTGGGGAGCTGGGATGGCCGAGCTGGAGGTAAACAGGGCTCTGTGGGTGCCGTATCCAGGTTGTGGGGGCTGGGTCAGGACCTGAGGGGGGCAGGACAGGACAGGGCCCTGAGGCTGTGGGGAGGGCCCATGTCTGTCTCCTAGGACAAGGCCCTCACCCCTTGGCATAAGCCTGGCAAGGGAGTTGCTGGCCTCTCAGCCCAGCCCCAGGATCAAATGTTCCTCCTTTGATGACCCAGACAAGGCCTGTGCAAAGCCCACCCTGCAGGAAGGCAAAGTTCTTCCTAAATCCAATAAATTCCCCTCAGGTTGTAGGTTTACAGAAACATGGGAGGTGGCTCCAAGTGCTCCCGGGCACCCCACGTCCAGTCCCCTGTGGGTAGTATGCGCTGCATCAGGGTGAAACATTCCTCATAATGGAAGGACTAGATTTGATCCATTATTGCTAACAGAGGTCCTCACTTACTCAGACTTCCTCAGTTTCCCAAATGCCCCTTTTCTGTCTCAGTGTCCACCCCGGACACCACATGACATTTAGTGGTCATGTCTCCTTGGGCTCTGCTTGGTGCTGAAGTTTCTCAGACTGTCCTTGTTTGATTACCTTGACTGTTTGAGGATGACTGCTCAGGGACAGTGTAGGAGACCCTCTGGGGGATTTGTCTGATGCTCTCCTTGGGTGTAGACTGGGTTATGGTTTGGGAGGAAGACCCCTAAAGGAAGGTGCTGTTCCCATCACATCCAATCAAGGTGCATACTCTCAGCAGGCTGACCACTGAAGAAGGCGACCATAGTAAGATGGGATTGTTCAGCCACTCAGGGCCCCTGCCCCTCAACAGGGTCAGTCCTGGCTCTGGGCCAAGCAGCCTTCAGCCCCCAGGAAGTTCAGAGGGACAGACATGGAGCAGGTGCAGTGCTGCAGCCTGAGTGACCATGCAGTGAGCTCCTTGCAGCCTGCTGCCTCCCCCACATGACCGATAGGTTCACAACTGATCAGCAAGGACCTGCTGGTGGTCTCCTTACATGTGCCCAGGATATGGAACTACGAGGGTAATACAGAGTTGGAAAACCCAGCAATGTATCTTAGAAACCAGCTTCAGAAAACATGAAACATTTTGGAAAAAGCAAGAGAGGTAAGTGAAAACCATGAGAACCACAGAGCCCATGCAGTCAGAGACCTTGGAGATGAAGAAGGAGAATGCCCCTAGGGATCTTCATGAAGTGAGAGGCCTGGAGAGAAAGCTAGCAGACATCACCATGTTCTCTATGTGCCTTTCCAGGTTGAGAGAGAAACCCTGAACTTCATTGGCCTTTCTTGAGTGAAAGTTCCCTCTTGTTAGTGCCTTAATTTGGACATTTTTATAGACATGTTTTAATTTGGACATTTTCACAGCCTTAGAACTGTAAAGTTGCAACTTAATAAATACCCCCTTTTAAAAAGCTGTTCTTTTCTGATATATCACATTCTGGCAGTTAACAAGCTAGAACATTTACCTTGCTTCTTTTTGTTTCAACTGACCCATTGTGTGAAAAGACTATTGAGTTGGTCCAAGGGTTGCACATGTGGACTCAGTGGGTTTGAACCCCACTATTTGTGACCCCGGATTTATGGTTCTCCTTTTGATTTTTCACAGTTGTGCAGTTTGCATTTGTGTGGGGACCAAGCTGTGTTTAAGGAACTCCTACTCTGATATTCTGTCTTCATGATTTCTGTTGGTATTGCCCAGCTGTGGGAAACTCAAAGTGTGCTTGCTGGCTATTTCTCCCTTGGGAATTATTCTTAATGATTGGTCTAAATTTGAAGAATATAATTTAAAAATTGTTAATATGCTATTGCAACTCTGTGTGGCCACAATATAAATTAAGTAAAGGGGCCGAGTTGCCAGAGAATGGGACGCCTGACCTCCAGGTGATTATCCAATTAGAGATGTATTGCAGGAAAACCATTAGATTAGAGGAAGTACCCTATATTCAACCATTTGTGGGGTTGTGTAAAGGTAAAGATGTAATAAAATGATTTAATTTACTGTAGAGCTATACAGGGGACACCTGGTGCAACAGAAAAGAAACTATAGAGGAAGGCTTACAATATTGGAAGGTGTTTTAAAAGAAGCCCCTAGACAAAGTCCAAGGAAAAAGAGATAGTTAAAGCTTTATATAGAATCCTCATGTGAGAAGGACCCATTGGGTGTCTTTATTTCCTCCCCATTACCTCTACCTCCTCCACCTGTGAGTGCATCTAATTCAGTTTCCAGCATCTGGAGGGGAAGTGACTGATGCAGGTCTGGTAGTAGTGCCATCCCCACCCCCTGTGCTGCCTGTGAGCTTGACTAAGAACCCTTGCACTCCTCCAGCACCCCATATGATCTTGTTGGAGGAATGGCCTCCCCCTGTTGTACCTGTAATGGTGTCCAATTTGGACAAGGTGTGATCACTTCTGGGGCAAAGCAATTCCCAATGCATCAGGTCCCTCTAGGAGTTGATTTGGAAGGACACTCTCAAGGAATTATATTGGTCCACATGCCATTTTCAACGTCTGACTTGTTAAACTGGAGAAATAGTACACCCAGTTACAAGGCTGATCTGGATCAAATGAACAGCATTTGTGTCCATTTTTGCTATACACCCCAAGTTGGGCCAATATTCAATCATTGATGAATGTATTACTAACCTCAGAGAAAAGACAAATGGTATTAGATAAAGTGAGATAGTAAGCAGACCACTTACCAGAGGCATCTCCCCAGGACTCTGCTTTCACAGCTGCCCAAGTGCTGCAGCCCCCAAGGCAGATCCTCGCTGGCATCCTAATGACCTGGGGAGTGAGCTCCCTTAGAGCACTGTAAGTCATGCATTTTGACTGGCCTTAAGAATGGGCTCCAAAACAAAAATCTCTGAAGAAAATATGGGAGGTGTAGCAAGAGCCTAGTGAAGATCCCTCTGCTTTCATAAAAAAGAATCTGAAACATACCACAAGATCAGATAACACCAGAATAATTAACATGGCTTTTATTAATCAGAGTGCTCTGTCTATTCACTGTAAATTGCAAAAGCTGGAGGGTGGTCTTGAAATGCCCATGACATTACTTATAGGTGTTGCCTTGAAGATATTCAACAATCCAACACAGCAAAACCAGCATGTGGAGCAACAGACTGTCCTTCTGGCAGCTGTTCTAAGTGGGAACTGGGCATGAAGAGAGCATAACAGAAAGAATAGGAAGAAGACACTTAGTAAAAGTCAGTGTGTTTACTGCAAAAAGGAAGGACATTGGAAGAAAATTGTCCCAAATTGACAAATAAGAGAAAAGGAAAAGAATGCAATGGCATTAATAGCTCATGGGTCCTGTTTTGTTTTGTTAAAGCTGCCAGAATACAATATACTGGAAATGGAATGGCTTTTAAAAAGGGGGTTTATTATGTTACAAGTTTACAGTTCTAAGGCCATAAAATGTCCAACTAGGCATCCAGAGAAGATAGGTTGACTGAAGATAGACCAATAGAGTGATGTAAATGTTCTAAAAATGATTGTGGTGATGACATCACATAAAAGAGAGGGGGATTTGATAGCTGTGTAAACAGAAAATACTCAATATAATCCTTTAGCTAACATGCTTAGTATAGTCTTCAGTAGCTAGAAAAATGTTTCTTTTTTTTAATGTTCACTTCATTCCAGTGGCCTTGAAATGATTTTAAGCATATGTATTCATTTCTTAGGCTGCTGGAATGCAATAGAATGCACCAGAAGTGGAACAGCTTTTAAAAAGGGAATTTAGTAAGTTACAAGTTTACAGTTCTAAGGCCATGAATATGTCCTAACTAAGGCATCCAGAGAAAGACACCTTGACTCAAGGAAGGAAGATCTGGAAAGGCACGTGGCTGGCATCTGCTAGTCCAGGTTTTGTTGCTTCCACCTTCTGATGCCAGTGTTTTCCTCACTAAGCATCTGTGGGCATTTACTAAGCTGCTCTGGGACTCAATTTTCAGCTTCATCTCTTAGCTTAGCATTTGCTGGGGCAAGAGATTTCTTCTCTTCAGGTTCCAGCTATTTCTGTGAGTCCTTTTTTAGCACCTGGGCTATTTTTGTCTCAGACTCCAAATATCTATATCAGCTCTCAGCTTTCTCCAATTGTTTCCTCTTTTAAAAGATTCCTGTAAAGTAATCAAAACCCATCTTGAATGGGTGGAGTCACCTCTCCATCTAATCAAAAGTTCACACCCACAATTGGGCATGTCGCATGTCCATGGAGATAATCTAATCAAAAGTTTCAGCCCTGCGGTATTGAATCAGGACTAAAAGAAATGGCTGCCCCCCACAAGATTGGATAAGGATTAAAACATGGCTTTTCTGGGGTACATAATACCTTCAACCTGGCACAGCATAATAGTTATTGAAATAGTTTTCTGTTGGTCTAATTTCAAAAATCTTACTTTCTGTTCCCAGAAACCCTCCTTTGCTCTGCTTGCGGGAATGGAACATCATATGAACTATGGTCAGTACCTTCCTCCCTTTTGAAGAACAAGGTCAAAAGCCCAAATAGTCAACAACAAGAGGAGCCTTCAACATAACATGACATATTGACCAAAGAGTTTATTTTTTATTTTATTTTTTTTTCTTTTTATTTCTTCTGGATCCTGGCCATTTCTCTGTCGGGGCTTTTAGAAGTCAAACCCACACTTCCCCCTCTGAACTGATCTTGCAAAGAGTTTCCTCCAGTTCCTTGAGGATGCATCTTCAATAAACTCACCTTCTCACCACCATAAAAAGAATTGATTCTCTGTTGATGCAGGAATAGCCAGACCTTACTATTTGAGACTGTATTTTCTGATAGTAACAGGAGCTGGGCTGGTGGCAGACCACACCTCTGTTATCCTGTCTCAGCAGATGGACTATGAGACCTGAGGGTGCTCTGAACACTTGCTTCTCAATTCTAGGAGGCTACCCAACTCCCCTCACCTGGGGACAGGTGATTGAGATGGTGTCATCCATCCTTTAAACTTGGGCCTAGCTCTGGTCACAGATGAGCCTCATCCTACACCCTAAGGTCTGCCTTGATGAATCCTCCTCACCGTCCCACAGTTCATGGATTTTTTTGAGCTCCTCTCATGACCCCTGCCTACCTCTGCCACCCCATTTGTGTCCTGTGAACATAAATCTGTGTCTACAAAGGTAGAGAATCTGTTTTGAGTTTTTTTTGGCTCATCTCTTTTTTGGCATGTATGGAGTATTATGGGTTCAACTGGGCTTAGAGCACCTAATTGTCCTCATTTTCCTACTTGCTCCACATTTTCTGAGCTAGTTTAATCAGGGCCTGAGAAACTGTCTTCATTCAAGGAATCATTGTTGTGTCCCTGTGATGTGTCGTGCAGTCTGCAGTCTTTACAACCTGCATGAACAGTGTTGAAGTCAGATGGAAGCTTCTGTTGCAGCAAGTTGAAGGACTCAACTTTCCTAACTAGAACCTCATAAGAACCACCTCGCATAGCCACCTGCTATGGCCCTGCAATATGCCAGACTGCATGCATGTCATCTTACTTATACCTGTTTTTTTGATGAAGAAATTAGGAGGAAGTGAACCATACATTTGCCCAATTCCTCACAATTGAAAAGTGTCACTGCCAGTATTCACATCAGGTTCTGACTTTAGAACCATGGCTTTAACCACAAGGCTCCACTGTTGGCAAATCCAAAGGCATTAAAAGAGAAATAGAAAATTCATAATAGTAGTTGGAGACTTTCATTACTCATCAAAAATTGAAAGAAAGAGGTTTGAGGGAAGACAGCAGAGTAGGAAGTTCCACAGATCAGTCTCTACATCAAAACAGCTGTTGAACTGGCAGGAACTGTATGAATTGACTATTTTGAAAATCTGGAGTCTGGTGGAACACTGTGTGGCATCTAGGGGAGAACTGGCAGAAGAGTATGGTAAATTGCAATAAATATCTGTCAATTTCATCTTCCTTGCAGAGACTACCATCCCCTATTCTTCAGCCATGTGGCAGGCAGAGGTGGGGATTGAATCCCAGACATCTGGTACAGCTTGCTAACATTAAGGTGTGTGATGGTTAGATTTTGGTGTCAACTCAGCCAGGTGATGTGCCCAGCTGTCTGATCAGGAAAGCACTGGACTGATCATTGCTGCAAGGATATTTCATGGCTGGTTGTGAATCTGGAAGGCTGGCTTATTTAATCACCAGTCAGTTGATGGCAGCTCTGGCTGATTACATCTGCACACTCAACTAAGGCCTGACTCCTGCAAATGATATAATCTGATCAATTGAAGACTATTAAGAAAGAAGAGATTTTTTTCACTTTTTTTCAGCCAGGAAGCCTCTTCTCTGGAGTTTGCCAAGACCCTTCATCAGAACTTCCACGTTTACAGCCTGCTGTATGGATTTTTGATGCTTTGGTTACCACAGTTGCATGAGACACCTTTATAAATCTCATATTTCAGATATCTCCTGTTGGTTCTGTTTTCTCAGAGAACCCTGACTGATACAGCTTAGTACTTGGATTGGGACTTGAGAAACAGAATCTTAAAAATGGGTTTTTACAATTGGCTTTCTACTCTGGTTAGACTAAAAGGCCCTAATGACTCTGTTTCCAATAGTCAAGATGGCACTGACAGTCCATGGTGTGAGGTAACAAGAGAGATACACAAAATATCACCTTTAGATTCTACCATTCATACAACTATATGAGGCAAGGCTCTGAGTGAGAGTGTTTTTGACACCTTTACAGACTTTTGTGGAATTAAGAGGTATAATGATGTTGGCTGGTTGTTGTTAGATATTCTGGAAACAGTGATGGGGGAAAGGGATAAGCTGAGGGCTTCAAATTTGCAACATAAGCACCATATGAAAGATGTAAAAGCCTCCATGTGTGCCCTGAAAGAAAATCTTATTTCCTGTGTTCACAGACTTGAGATCTCTGAAAACCAGACACAGAGCCTCCTTGTGTGAGAAGCAGATTTACAGTGTAATAAACTAAAATCTCAACCTTGCAATGTGTCTGCTGTTAAAGTATGGGCTTTTTTTTAAAACATGGGCAGGCACCGGGAATCAGCATTCTTGCCTGCTGAGCCACCATGGCCCACCCAAAGTATGAGCTTTGATTAGAAAAGAATGGGATCCTGAAATGTGGGATGCAGACATATGACTTGATAATGATGTTGATAGGGAGATGGACTCCCTGGAATCTGCTAAGACTTTGTTAGATAGACCTGTAATGGACAGCCCTGAGGAAAGAGCTTCTCAATCTCCAACCTGCCTTGAGGAAACAGCTTTCCAACCTTCAGTATGCCCAGAGGAGCTTGCCATCCAACTTCCACCTAAAGAGATTAACCCTTCAGTGCCTGCTAAAACCTGTAACCACCTCCCCTGAGGAAACAGTCCTCACTCCTCTGTTTGGAGTTACTAATCCTGTTTCACCAGATGAAACTGCAACAGAATGCCCTGAGATAATTGGCTTGAAGGACACTTGTATTTCTTTTCATGACCCACCACCCCTCTTTTCTTCAAGACCTATAACTAGATTAAGTCCCAACAGGGCCTGAAAGATGAGGTACAAAGTGTGACCCATGAGAATGTATGCTATATTCCAAAAGAACTGCATGAGTTTTCTAATCTATATAGTCAGAAATCAGGGGAATATGTATGGGAATTGACATTAAGTATGTGGGATAATGGTGGAAGGAATATAAAGTTGGATCAAGCTGAATTTATTGATATGGGTCCACTAAGCAGAGAATCTGCATTCATTGTTGTAGGTCAAGGGGTTAGAAAGGGCATTTATGGTTTGTTTGGGTGGTTGGGGAAAAATGGGTCAAAAGGTGGCTGGCATTACCTGATGTTGAAATGCAAGAACTGCCCTGGTATAATGTAGATGAGGAGATCCAGAGGCTTAGAGACATGGGAATGTTAGAGGGGATTTATCATGGAAGACTTACTCACCCATCCCAGGAATGTCCAGAGGACACATTTTCCACCGGAACCTTGAGAAATAAATTCATGAAAGTAGGTCCATCTTCCCTGAAGAGCTCTGTAGTCACCCTTTTCTGTAAGTCAGATATTTGTGGGAACAGCTGCCACTCAGCTGGAATCCTTAAACAGAATGGGGGTGATTGGATCCTGGGTTGGCAGAAGACATGTGGTGACTGAAAATCACCATAAGCAAGGTGGGCATTGCCACCATAATAGCAGACTCAAACCAGCAGTCAAAATAATCTGATACACAGAGACTTGTGGCATTCACAGTAGATCATGAGGGTATCTAGAAGTAAAACAGATAGACAGTCTACTAAATTCTTGTTTGAGCTGTATAAACAGAAGAATTGTAGTTGAAGTGAACCAAAGTCTAACTTGAATTACAAGAACAGAGAGTCACAACGACTTAATCAATTCCCAGACATGAGACAGTTTACAGAGCCACAGCTCCTCGAATGAGGGCAGGGCTGGGTACCCTTGGGGATGGACCCTGCTGCACTGCCCAAAATTTACACTTTTAACCATCCTCCCAACCTTCCCCAAGGAGAACTACAGCCTTTTACCATGGTGACTGTGCACTCGGGAAAAGGACATGATCATGTATTTCAGGGATTATTAGATATGGCTCAGAAGTGACACCAATTCCAGGAGACCTAAAATGTCACTTTGGTCCATCAGTCAGGGTGGGGGCTTATGGAAGTCAGGTGGTCAATTGAGTTTTAGCTGAAGTCCATCTCACAGTGAGTCTAGTGGGTCCCTGGACACATTCTATATTCATTTCCCCAGTTCCAGAATATATAACTGTATTCGGCAACTGGCAGAATACCCACATTCACTCTCTGACTCATGAAGTGTGGGCTATTATTGTAGAAAAGGCCAAGTGGAAGCCACTGGAGTTATCCCTTCCTAGAAAAATAGTGAATCAGAAGCAATAACACATTCCTGGAGGGATTACTGAGATTAGTTCCACTCTTAAGGACTTGAAGGATACAGGAGTGGTGATTCCCACCATATCCCCATTCAACTCTCCTATTTGGCCTGTGCAGAAACAGATAGGTCTTTTAGGATGACAGTGGATTATCATGAATTTGGCCAGGTAATGACTCCAATTGTAGCTGCTGTTCCAGATGTGATATCATTGCTTGAGCAAATCAGCACATTGCCCAGTATCTGGTATGCAGCTATTGATCTGGCAAATGTTTTTTCTCTCAATAGCTGTCAGTAAGGACCAATAGAAACAGTTTGCATTTAGCTGGCAAGGCAAGCAGTATACCTTCACTGTCCTGCCTCAGGGATATATCACCTCTCCAGCCCTACATAACTATCTTGTCTTCAGGGTCCTTGATCATTCCTCCCTCCCAGAAAACATCACACTGGTTGATTATATTGATGATATCATGCTGATTGGACCTAGTGAGCAAGAAGTAGCAACTACTTAGACTTAGAAATTAACATGTCATGGGATGGGAAATAAATCCAACAAAAATACAGGGGACTTCCACCTCTGTGAAATTTCTTGGTGTCCACTGGTTTGGGGCATTTTGAGATATCCCTTCTAAGATGAAGGATAAGCTGTTGCATCTGGCCCCCATGACCTAAAAATTGGCACAGTACCTAGTTGGCCTCTTCAGATTTTGGAGACAACATATTCCTTGTTTGTGTGTACTACACTGGCCCATTTACCAAGTGAACAGAAGAGCTGCTAGTTTTGAGTGGGGAACTGAACAAGAGGAGGCTCTGAGATAGGTCCAGGTTGCTGTACAAGCTGCTCTGCCACTTGGGCCATATAATCCAGCAGATCCAATGGTGCTGGAAGTGTCAGTGGCAAATAGGGATGCTGTCTAGAGCCTTTAGCAGGCCTCTATAGGAGAATTACAATACAGACCCTTAGGATTTTGGAGCAAAGCCTTACTCTCCACGAAGATAACTGATCTCCTTTTGAGAAACAGCTTTTAGCGTGTGTTTCATTAAGAAATGTGCATGAGGCCTCAATGTGGACATTTTCAGATTCATGGTAAAACACCTTTCTTGAATTTAAGCAGTTATTTATTTATTAATAGAAGAAAGACAGAAGAATAAAGTAAATTACATCACCAGGCAGAAATTCACTAACACCCAAAGAAGAAAGCTGGGGAATTCCAGAGACAGTATTTTTGAAGTCCAATTGGAAAAGTCCTGAGCAGAGGATCCTCCTCTTGGATAAGATTTTTTCTTAACTGCTTGCATGCAGTTTATATGGTGTTTTTACATAATAGTGGCTGGATTCCAATTAGCTTGCATGACTGGACCCAAGTGGTCCTCTGGGAACTCGCTAGGGACCAAGAGGAGTTTCCTGGGACCTAGATAACTTTATCAAAGTACATCTCATTCTGGAAGGATAGCCAGTCCTCTCAAGTGGAGTGCACATTTTAATAATTCCACATGAAGGTCACGCAATGGCAACATCAATTGAGCAGAGCAAACTCTACAAACTTAGTTTCCTTTTTTCTTTATGTTTCATTTGGCCTAGAGTTTGATGTGTTCATAATGTAGGCCACGGTCATTTTTGGGGTAGATTTATTATATATACATTTTTAAAATTTGAATATACATATAGATATTATATAAAAACAGTAATGATAAAATATTAATAAAGGACAAAGCTCTACAATATTTTTATGCAGGTACAGATTTAAAAAGGAAAGCATACCAATGATGCATATGTGAAGTAAGGACTTGAGGTGCAAAAATATATATTAGAAACAGGTAAAGATGAAGGAATCTAGGATAAAGATGCAGTATTCTACATGATCTGGGGCAAGAAAAGAACATCACACAGCCAGTACAGTATTAGATTAATAGATTAAGCAGAGTATATGAAACTCCAAGTTGTGGCTCACACTTTGTACAGTTTTCCATTAAATGTTTGCCAAAGAGTACAGTAGCAGAAGAACAAGCAACAAGGTAGAATTAAAGATGCTATTATACTGGCCAGTGTTATTAATACTAAATGCCTGGAACCCATGACAGTGGCCCAACATGACTGCAAAAGGTCTTGGGAAAGGGTGTGCATCACTTTTACTTCCTTCTCTATTTCTTGTAAAGCATACTCAACAAAATCTTGATTATCCAAGATATATATATATATATATATATATATACACACACACAATATTCTACATGTATAACAACACAAGTTCCTCCTTGAGCACCTGTTAGACTATCTAAAGCCATTCTGATTTGTGAAAAAAACTTCCCTAATTTGAGTGGTTTTATATAGCTTTAAGGTTAAGGCTTGCCTAGTTTGGTTAAGGGCATGAGCAGCATGCTCAACCAAAGCTTCAATACCTAATTCTACTTTGATGGTCCCAGCCCCAGGCAGGAATATAGCTAGAAGGTAAAACCATCAGGCAACACATTTTTTTCTATGCCATTAGTGGAATACTGTGTACCAATTAGAGAGAATTTTAAGTAATGAAGTAAGAATTTGCCACCCCCAGGTACATCCACCTATCCAAATAGTGGAGATGTAGGGATATTCACATTGTCCACACACCCACATATATCCCCAGGGAAGTTGGTCAGTAGGGGCTAATATAATATCATTATATTATCCACATAAGGATAACAATTCCACCATTTGTTGGGGTAACTGACAATATAGTGGTGTTTCAAAATGATTTTGGGGTCCACCCTGCTGTCCACAAAGGATCTTCCCAATACTGTTAAATACATTGTGGTACTTTTTCTCTTAAATTTACATGTTCAGCTGTTAGCCATCCAAACCCATTCTGTACAGCATACCCCACAGGGGGAGGGGTTTGTCCATATTGTATGTAACTTGTTTTTCAACAGCGCCTCATACTTCTTCCCAGGCTGAGGAACTACAATTGGTATGCTATAGCCAAGTCCAGTTCTGTTCAGTGGCTGGTGCTAATTGCCACAGAAGCCTCTTAACTGCATCAGTGGGGAATTCAGCACAGATCTAACAGTGAGAGACATTATGCACTCAGGCATAGGTATGAACCCATGATGTCAGGCTATTAGCCATTATCTTGGCAATTATCCAATTGAAGATGATGAACACTGTAACATACTTATTCAAGAAGAAAAAGTTGATTAGTGGGCAATATTACTAATTCATCTTTTTCAGCATAGGTCACTGCCACTGTATTATTATTTCCTTCTGCGATTATTTCGGCAGCGATTGGCCTGTCTTGATTGTGCTTCTTTACCCCAACTTTAGAGCCAAATTTAATATCAGTGAAGCCAAATCCTCCTACACAAGTTGTTACATTAGAAGCATGATTTATTTTCACCCAATTCCCCTTTTTATAAGGTGTTCTAGTTTGCTAGCAGCCAGAATGCAACATAATAGAATCAGAAGGGCTTTTAAAAAGTGGAACTTAATAAGTTGCTAGTTTACATCCTATGGCTGAGAAAAAGTTCCAATTAAAAAAAGTCTTCAGAAAGGTCCAATCTAAGGCATCCAGGGAAAGAGACCTTGGTTCAAGAAGGCCAATGAAGTTCAGGGTTTCACTCTCAAGTGGAAGGGCACACACGGTGAATGCAGTCAGAGTTTATCGCTCATGTGGAAAGGCAGATGGCAAACACGCTCAGGGTTCCTGTCTCATCTGGAAGAGCACATGTCGAGGACAGCGTCATCTACCAGCCTCCTCTCCTGGCTTCCTGTTTCATGAAGCTCCCTGGAGGCATTTTCCTTCTTCATCTCCAAAAGTCGTTGGCTGGTGGACTCTGCTTCTCATGGCTATGTTGTTCTCCTCTGCTCTCTCTGAATCTTGCTTTCTCCAAAATGTTTCCTCTTTTATATAATTCCAGTAAACTAATCAGCATCCACCCAAATGAGTGGAGTCATGATGGCTTTTCTAGGGTACATATATCCTTTCAAGTCAGCGCATTCCACCCTCTGGACCCTCAAAAAGACATGTTTTTCCCAAATACAAAATACATTAATTTCATAAAAATATCAGATACCCTTAAACCGTTTCAGTAGCAATACAAGTGAAATACAAATTTAGAAACAGTACAGACTCCTGTCAAACTTAGTTACAGGTACAGTCTGTTCTAAGGTAAAATTATCCTTTGGCTCTGGGCCTGTGAAATTCAGCACAAGTCCTTTGCTGCCAACACACAAAGGAGTAACAGACATAGAGTCCACCCTCTCCAAGCATTGGGGCTGTGCCCAGGCTCTCTGCCTTCTCTGGGGCACATGCTCAACCCCTCCATGTGGTTACTGCCTGGTTCTCCCCAATCCCCAAGGAATGTGTTCCACCTGCTCCAAGGCCTGAGGCGGGGTGATTCTTCTACTGCAACAAGGTGGAAGGCCCATCCTCTGCCTTCAGGGCAAAATCATCCTCTCCACATGCATGGGTGGGTCTGCTCTCCTAGCCTGAGTCTTCTTAACTTCAGACCTTAGTCTCCATGGTTCTACCTCTGAGGTTATTTTTCCTGCAATGTGTCTCTTCTCTGTCCCTCTCAGTTTCAACTGGCAGTGGATCTCTTTTATTTAGATCCCACATCACTCTCATGGGCTTTCTATGTGGCAGCCTTGGATTATGTCCATCAGACATAAGGAGCTTCTACAAATCCTTCCTGGATAACTCCATTTTAATTCCTGGCTTTCTCTGAAATGACTGGCTGGTTCCACCTTTGGTTAAATCCTCACAGGGCACTATTTTCTGGGGTCTCTCTTTCTAGAGGTCCAGAATTTTCCAGAACTTCAATTTCTGGTTTCTTTGTACCCAAGAGTTCAGTTTTCAGCTTATCTCTTTCCTATCACATTTCAGTATAAACCACTTGGAGGTCTTAGGCTGAAACTTTCCACATTTATTTTGGAAATCTCTTCCGCTAAATTTCCAGGTTCATGGCTTTCATAATCTACCTTCCAGCTAAAGGCACTAGTGAATTCTGCTAGACTATCATCTATTCTAAAACAAGAATTGCCCTCCTTCCAGTTTGTAGTAACACATGCCTCATTTCTGTCTAGACCTTCATCACAGGGATCCTTAGAATCCACATTTCTACCAACAATCTCCTCAAAACATTCTAGGCCTTCTCTATCAAGCTTCTCACAACTCCTCCAGATTCTTACCCTTATCCATTTAGAAAGCTGTTCCACCAGGTTTGGTTTTGCAAAATGCAGCAGCACCCCACTTTTGGTACCAAAATGTGTTTTACTTTGCTTACTGCCAGAATGCAATATACTGAAAACAGAATGGCCTCTAAAAAGCAGAATTTAATAAGTTGCTAGTTTACAGTTCTATGGTTGAGAAAATGTCCCAATTAAACAAGTCTATAGAAAGGGCCAATATAAGCCATCCAGGGAAAGATACCTTGGTTCAAGAAGACCAATGTAGTCCAGGGTTTCTCTCTCAAGTGGAAGGGCACACATGGTGAATGCAGTGAGAGTTTATCTCTCATCTGAGAAGGCAGATGGAAAGCACACTCAGGGTTCCTGTCTCATCTGGATGGGCACATGTTGAGTACAGCATCATCTACCAGCTTCCTCTCCTGGCTTCCTTTTTCATGAACTCCCTTGGAGGCATTTTTCTTCTTCATCTCTAAATGTTGCTGGCTAATGGACTCTGCTTCTCATGGCTATTTTGGTCTGCTCTGCTCTGTCTGAATCTCTGGCTTTCTCCAAAATGTTTCCTCTTTTATAGGATTCCAGTAAACTAATCAAGACCCACCCAAATGAGTGAAGTCATGATGGCTTTTCTAGGGTACATACATCATTTCAAGTCAGCACATTCCATCCTCTGGACCCTAAAATAGACATGTTTTTCCCATATACAAAATACATTAATTTCATGAGTATCAAATATCCTGAAACCATTTCAGTAACAATACAAGTAAAATACAAATTTAGAAACAGTACAAACTCCTATCAAACTTAGTTACAGCACAGTTTGTTCTAAGGTAAAATTATCCTTTGGCTCTGGGCCTGTGAAATTCAGCACAAGTTCTTTGCTGCCAACATACAAAGGAGTAAGAGACAAAGGCTCCACCCTCTCCAAGCATTGGGACTGCGCCCAGGCTCTCTGTCTTCTCTGGGGCACAAGCCCAACCCCACCTTGTGGTGACAGCTAGGTTCTCTCCAATCCCCAAGGAATGTTCTTCACCCTCTTCCACTCATGAGGTGGCATGATTCTTCCACTGTTATAAGGTGGAAAGCACATCCTCTGCCTTCAGGGCAAACTCACCCTCTCCATATGCATGGATGTGTCAGCTCTCCTAGCCTGATGGTTCTTATCTTCAGACCTTCATCTCCATGTTTCTACCTCTGAGCTTATTTTTCCTCCAATGTGTCCCTTCTCTGTCCCTCTCTGTTTTAATTGGTAGTGGTTCTCTTTTATACAGATCTCTTTCTGGTGGCCCAGAATTTTCCAGAAGGACCCAGACTGCCCTTTACACTATTAATTTGAAAATCTCTTCTGCTAAATGTTCATGTTCATGGCTTTTAAAATCTGCTTTCCATCCAAAGCCACTATTGAAATTTATTAGATTATCTGCTATTTTAAAACAAGGATTGCTTTCCTCCCAGTTTGTAATAACCCATGCCTCATTTCTGTCTTGAGCTTCATCACAGGTATTGTTAGAGTCCACATTTCTGCCAACTATCTCTTCAAAACTTTCTAATCCTTCTCTATGAAACTTCTCACAACTCCTCCAGATTCTTCCCCTTATGCATTCAAAATCTGTTCCAACATGTTTGGTATTTGGAAATTGCAGCAGCATCCCACTCCTGGTACCAAACTTTGTTGTACTTTGCTAGCTGCCAGAATGCAATATACCAAATCAGAATGGCCTTTAAAAATGAAATTTAATAAGTTGCTAGTTTGCAGTTCTATGGCTGAGAAAATGTCCCAATTAGAACAAGTCTATAGAAATGTCTGATCTAAGGTATCCAGGGAATGATACCCTGGTTCATGAAAGCCAATGATGTTGAACGTTTCTTCCTCAGCTCAAGGGCACATGGTAAATATGGCAGCACCTGCTGGTTTTCTTGTGTCTCTACAAAATTGACTCTATCCAAAATGTTTCTTCTTTTAAAAGATTCCAATAAGCAACTCCATCATCAATGGGCGGAGTCACTCATTGAAGGAAACTATCTAATCAAAAGTTACTACCCACAACTGAGTGGGTTCCACCTCCATGGGTACAATCAAAATGCCCTCACCCAGCAGTATTGAATGAAGGTTAAAGGATATGGCTTTTCTGGGTTCCACCACAGATTCAACCCAGCACATAAGGTGACAATATGATTCTATTTCCTTGCTCTTAAAATGAGAACCATTGTTATTTGATTTGGAGTGGGTTCCATAATATAGAGTTATAATATCCAATGTCCTACATGTAGTTTTCTGGGTAGCACATTGGTATGCATAGGCCACTGGAATTCCCAAATAAGTACCAATACATGTTCATATACTTTGACACCCATGACTGGCTGTAAGTGGTCCCACATAATCAATTTGCAAAATTTGAGCAGGGAGAATTCTCCTAGCTAGTTCCCCTCTAATGCACATGGGACTGTACATTGTTTTCTTTTTGACATATGTCATGTTTATCTTTTATCTATTTCAAAATGGATAGAGGAATGTTAATACTCTACCCTATGCTCACCTATGCATAGCCTGTGCTCCCAGATGTCCTGAATTATGATTCACCCATTTTACTAATGAATTCTCTTCCTGGGTACAGGTATTGAGAGACATTTTGCTGCTGCATCCATGATGGAGTTATACTCATGTTCCAGTGGATTTATAGCAGTGTGAGCATTTTCGTGAAAAACATAAACATCAGTACTTTTACAATTTCCTAAATTACTTTCCACAATAATGTTCCCCATAATTCTTGACCACAAATCTCCCAATTATTTTGTTGCTAAATGGGCACCCATGTATTTAGTCCACTAGCCACTGCCCATGAATCAGTAAATATGTGACATTCTCCTCCTCTTTCATGTAGTAAGTCCTGATAGATTGCTTGCAATTCAGCTAATTCACTACTTCCCTGTTTTCAAGTAGTTTTTAAGGTACTTTTTTTTTCTGGGAATATAAGAAATTACTTTCCAATACTGAGTTTGCCCTACACATTTTGCTGTACCATCAGTAAACCACATGCTAAAAAATCATATCCTTTATTCCATTGTATTGGAGATATTGGTTTTAATGTGGGGAGTACAGTTTGACTTGAGGAGGAAACTTCTTGTGCTATTTTTTTCATGTAGATTACCTACCCCATTTTCCATGGCTTGGCTCAGTTTTGTATATACCATTTCCATGTAATGATGCTAGATTCCTGTGCATGCTCTTATTAATGAGACAGGAGTACTCATTATGCAATTCATAATAGGAATTCCAGATCTTAAAATAACTTCATGATCTATGGTCATTTGTTCAGTTTCTACTAATGCTCAATTGGTACCTAATAGTTATTGTTCAAAAGGAGTATATGACATTTGGATAAGAGCGATTCCCAAGACCAGAAACCCAAAGGAACTCATTGCCCCTTTTGTTGTTGCCATAGACTCCAAGTAGAATATTGATCCTGCATAGTCACATGTATTTCAACTGGACATTCTTCCACAGGTCATAGGCCCAGATCAGTTTGAATTGTGGCTTTTGCTTTTTCCAAAGTCTGTATTTTCTCTATCCCCCCATTCAAAGGCATATTTTTTCCTAGTAACTTTATATAAGAGTTGCAAGCTCACTCCCAAATGTGGAATATGTGCTTTCCAGTAACCAAAGAATCCAATAAATTTCTGTGCTTCCTTCTTGCTAGTGGGAGGTTTAAAATCTAATTTTTTTGCCTAGCTTTTGAGAGATTTCTCTATGGCCTTGATTCCAATGAACACCTAAAAATTTTACTTGTTGAGCTGGTCCTTGAATTTTTTCTGGATTTATTTACCAAACTTTTCCTTTTATACATCAATTAAATCTGTAAAGTTCATTCCACTATCGATTGGGCATTAGCCTGAATCATGATATCATCTATTTAATGCATAATCTGAACCTCAGCTTCCAAGAGGAACTCATACAAATGTTCAGCAGCAACCTGATGGCACAAAGGAGGACTATGTAGGTGTCCTAGTGGCAAACAAATGAAAGCATGGTGCTGGCCCTTCCTCATGAAAGCAAAGTGATCCCAATGAGTAGAATCAATTGGGATCATAAAGAATATATTAGCTAGATCAATTACAACATACCAATATCCTTGGAACTTTTGGATTTTTTCTATAAATATAATAGGATCTGGGACTGCTGCTATCAGAAGAGGAGTCATTTTATTTTATTCTCTATAATCTACTCTCATTCACCTAGAACCATCCAATTTCCTGGCTCTAATTCCACCTTTCAATTAGTGCTGTTACACTTTACTTTTTCTTTATACATTTTCCATATTTCTGTAGTGGGAAGGCCATCAATATCATCTTGGGGCACTCTGGCCCTAAGTAGGGCTTGAAACATATTTTCATGAATTTTATTAATTAATCATGAATAATTTTCTTCTTTCTTTTTAACAAGAGAACTACTCCAGTCCCCCATATCTTCCAATTAAGTCATTTTATGTAGTACCTCACTTAAAAAGTATCCTGTCTTAGCCAATAGCAATGTCATAATTAAATGTTTGTATGCTGGTGGGGCAGTTTGTATTATCACATTTCCATAAGAAGTTGACATGGGGGTTTCATGATAAGTATCAACTTCTCCTAACATAATAGCAGTTTTCATTATCTCCTCTTTCAATTTTTGCATACCTTTTTTCAAGGAATACCAAGGTCTGTTGTGACTTGGTTACATAGTGTTAGTAATATACTGTTTATTACATCCCTTGGCAGCCAAAGCTAGAATATTAATGGAAGCCAGTATCAATGGAAAAATCATGAATGGCAGATTGTATGTGGATATTGTTGTTTATCCTTATAAATTTTATGCAGACAGCAGGGTCAAGTACAATAACCCTTGATCCTGCGTGTGGTATTTGTACCATCCAAGTTATTGAAGGCTTTCTATTTTTTTCTTATTTTTTTTTTGCTAAATTGGGCATTATATCTTTAATTTCTTGCTGAGTAAAATCTTCTATAGTAGTTTTAAAAGTGACTATATCTCATTTCTCTTCTTTTCTTCTTATAATGGATTGAGCCTCCACTTCAAAAGGAAAATTGGGGGTATAATCTGAGTCTCCCCACTTTCAGATTCATTCTGTATATCTCCATCTCATTTATCTGGGTCCCAATCAGGGAATCCAGAAGCAGTTAAGGCATGTACTTTCTTTTTAATTAATTTTTCCTTTATGTTTTTTTATATTTGCATTGTGTACACCTTACTGCTGCTTTTTCTGTGACATTCT
>PVIY010035823.1:0-25961 GCA_004026745.1 Myrmecophaga tridactyla
CAAAAAAAAAAAAAGTTGGCTTCCCTTGTTTGTAAGGATTTACTTCAGAATGTTTTGTTCTGCGTATCTACTATCTCTGACAATACCACACTGTATTAGTTAATTTACCTTTATTGTACATCTTTAAATTGGGTAGAATGCGATACTAGGAGTCAATGAAGGGGTATGGGAACCCCAATGAGGGGCATGGGATATTTGGGGTTTTCTTTTTTCTTTTCATTTCTTTTTCTGGAGTAATGCAAATGTTCTAGGATTGATCGTGGTGATGGATGCACAGCCATGTGATGATACTGTGAGCTATTGATTGCATACTTTGGATGGATTGTATGGTGTATGAATATATCTCAATAACATTACATGAGAAACAAAAATTTTATTCAAAATATGGTCCCAGAACCAGCACTCTGAACTTTATCTGAGAGCTTGTCAGAAATTGAGAATGTCAAGCCACACCTGAGACCTAGGGCTCTAAGTGTGCTTGTTACCAAGATCCATTAAAGTTTTTGAAATGCACAGCCCCAGATGCCCGAGGTGAGAAGCCACACATACAAGCCAACCTGACCCAAGGACTAGATGCCTAAAAGAGCTTTTTTTTTGCTTCCAAGTGTATTATAGTCTCTTTATTCTTTTGATAAAACTCTTCCAGAGGTAACTACTTCCGTTGGTAGATGATGAAATGTTATAAAGATCCACTTCAAACGCTGGCACTGCTATGAACGTAACATAACATAACATTCCCTTCAACTCAGAATTAAGACTTTTGGTTCTTGTTTTTATATTCCAGTCCCAGAAGTAGGTTAACTATAGATGTTATTTGAAGAGAGTCTTCTGCTGTAAAGTAGTTACCTATAAACAGGCTCTAGCTTCTCCAGGAACACTACAGGATGAATTTAGTTTAAATATTAAACTAAGAGGCATTCTCTCAAATGAGTTTAAATGCGTTTTTATTTCTAGACAACCTACCTGACATGTGTTTCTTAAAAACAATGCCTCCTCTCCAAATAAATCAAGGTGGAAATAAATGAGTTCAAGATGGCATCAGTCCATCTGTCTAAGTCCTGGTACTGTGCGGATGAAAAGAAGCAGCCCCTTATGATGACAGGTGACAGATCCAAGGAATTACCAAATTTGTTAACATTTTTCCATTTCTAAACCATCCTTTAAGAAAATCATCTATGGGGTCACACCATCCTCACGGTAGTCCAGGGGAGCAGCCACACTGCCTGGATTCATGTGTTCACCAACAGAGAACTGGTAGTTTTTGAAATTAGCAAGGATGTGCTTGATTTGTTCTGCAGCCCCTGTCATAAAAGGTTTTACTCTTTCTGGTCTCTGTTCGTCAAGCTTGCCTTTGATTGATTTCATGTCATCTTTGATGTACTTCTTGTAGACTTCTTTCGTGACGCTGGTTTCCTGCAAGTGACGGTTCAGGACAATATCGGCGCCGGTGATTACTGTACTTTCCGGACCTTCACCCTCCGGGCCTTCGGCAGAGGCGTTTCCACCAATGAGCGCATCATCGATGCCACCCTCTGGCCTCCTGACCATCTTTCCCTCCACCTCCAGGCACAGCACGTCCGCGATCTCCCGAATCTTGTAAAGGTCGGAGGACATCTCATCGTGGCTGATGAGGTCCCGGTAGAGGATCATGATGGCAGCTGAAGGGAAAGGACGGGGGCAGCGGTGGCAGCTGTGGCGTGGCAGGAGCCCGGAACTCCTGGAGAGCGCGGAGGGGCCGGAGCGGCACTGGGGGGAGGGGGCAGCGGGCGGAAAAGCCATCTACAAGAGCTTTGACATCCACTCCCTGTACTTCCTCCATCAAGGAATACCCCCTCAGCTGAAGGGATACAGATTGTGCAACAGGACTGAATGTAAAAACTCAGAAATGGACAGCACAATACTACCTAACTGTAATACAATTATGTTAAAACACTGAATGAAGCTGAATGTGAGAATGATAGAGGGAGGAGGGCTGGGGGCACAAATGAAATCAGAAGGAAAGACGATAAAGATTGAAATGGTATAATCTAGGAATGCCTAGAGTGTATAATGATAGTGACTAAATGCACAAATTTTAAAAATGTTTTTGCATAAGGAAGAACAAAGGAATGTCATTACTGCAGGGTGCTGAAAATAGATGGTAATTAATATTTTTAAATTTCAACCTATGTGTGAGACTAAAGCAAAAAATGTTTATTTGGTACAAAATTTATATTTTGACTAGTGCATTTCCTAATATAACTTATGTAGACAGCTTAACTGAACACCATAAGTACATGGAATCTTGAGTAGGACATGAGATTTTGTGGGTTTGTCCAGACTGATGCCCTGATAAATCCCAGAGTGATTTGAACAGTGAATAAAAAACTAATTGCAAAAAAATGGTGAGAACGGGGGAAAATTCAACTTCCCCAAGTTGAATTCTTGATCTTCTCACAAGCAGTGTGGACAACCAAAGCTATAGGCTGAGCCCCCAGTCTTGGGGGTTGTTCATATGAAACTTAACCCCACAAAGGATATGTCAAGCCTACTTAAAATTAGGCCTAAGGGTCACCCCCAAGAGAACCTCTTTTGTTGCTCAGATGTGGCCTCTCTCTCCAGCCAACACAACAAGCAAACTCACCACCCTCCCCCTGTCTACATGGGACATGACTCCCAGGGGTGTGGACCTCCCTGGCAACGTGGGACAGAAATCCTAGAATGAGCTGAGACCCAGCATCAAGGGATTGAGAAAACCTTCTCAACCAAAAGGGCGAAGAGTGAAATGAGACAAAATGAAGTGTCAATGACTGAGAGATTCTGAACAGAGTCGAGAGGTTATCCTGGAGGTTATTCTTACACATTAAGTAGATATCACCTTGTAAGTCAAGATGTATTGGAGAGGCTGGAGGGAACTGCCTGAAAATGTAGAGCTGTGTTCCAGTAGCCGTGTTTCCTGAAGATGATTATATAATGATATAGCTGTGTGATTGTGAAAACCTCATGTCTGATACTCCTTTTATCTACCTTGTCAACAGACAAGTAGAACATACGGAATAAAAATAAATAATAGGGGGAACAAATGTTAAAATAAATTTAGTTTGAAATGCTAGCGGTCAATGAAAGGGAGGGGTAAGGGGTATGGTATATATACATTTTTTTCTGTTTTTTTTTATTTCTTTTTCTGAATAGATGCAAACGTTCTAAGAAATGATCATGATGAATATGCAACTATGTGATGGTATTGTGAATTACTGATTATATATGTAGAATAGAATGATCAAAAGTTAAGAAGGTTTGCGTTTGTTTGTTTTTTTTGGTATTTTAAAAAAAATTTTTTTAATTAAAAAAAAATAAAGAAATGCCCCCTCCACAGGGGGCTGCTCTGTATTAAATGAGGCTTAAGGAGAACAACAACCAAGTGTAAGGCAGCTGTGCAACCAAATCGATTGTGAAAGACATTTGGGGGAAAATTAAGGAAATGTGACTAAAGTTAGCGTAAGAAGATATTAGGAATTATTGTTACATTGTAGTTATGTGAGAAAATGCCTTTTTTTTTTTATGTGGGCAGGACCAGGAATCGAACCCAGGTCTCTGGCATGGCAGGTGAGAACTCTGCCACTGAGCCACCATTGCACGCCTGAAATGCCTTTATTTTTAAGGCAGACTGAAAGATTTAGAGGTGAAATACCATGATATTCCTACCTTATCAACAGACGAGTAAAACATATGAAATAAAAATAACTAACAGCAGGGACAAATGTTAAAATAAATTTAGATTGAAATACTAGTGATCAGTGAAAGGGTGGGGTAAGGGATATGGTATATATGAATTTTTTTCTGTTGTCTTTTTATTTCTTTTTCTGAATTAATGCAAATGTTCCAAGAAATGATCATGATGATGAATATGCAACTATGTGATGATATTGTGAATTATTAATTATATATGTAGAACGGAATGATCATAAGTTAAGATGTTTGTGTTTGTTTGTTGCTATATTTTTTCATTAAAAATTTTAAAAAACCAAAAAACAAGAAGAGCAACAACAACAAAAAAGAAATACCATGATATTCACAGTTTAATTTTTTTTTTTACATGGACAGGCACCAGGAACTGAACCTGGGACTCCAGCATGGCAGGCGAGAATTCTGCCACTGAGCCAACATTGCACTGCCCTCACCATTTACTTTTGAAAACTGCTGGAAAGGGTGGGCTACGGTGGCTCAGCGAGCTGAGTTCTCACCTGCCATGCCAGAGACCCCGGTTCGATTCCTGATGCCTGCCCATGCAAAAAAAAAAAAGAAACTTCTGAAAAAAAAAGTTTTTACAAAAGACTTCTGAAATAAAAACAAACAAATAAAGACTTTTGAAAACTAGATGAAACAATATGGCAGAATGTTCATAATTGTTAAATCTAAGGTATCTTTTGTATGTTTGACATTTTGCATCATAAAAAAATTGCAAAAGAAAAGAAATGCCCCCTCCATCTCCTCGCCCCTATTTCTTCCTTCCCTTGTCTGTCCCACCCTCCACAGCTTCTGAACCGTGGGCTGGAGCACCTCGGGGAAGGATCAAGTACAGGCACTGTTGCCTTTTTCATTGGAAGGAGGGCCTCACAGGCCGGCCCTCGGTCTCAGGCCTTCCCACAGTGGATGATCCCAGGTAGCTTTGTGGGGCACACTGCCTGTCCCCCACCCTGCACGCCAAAGGGGCTCCTGTCCCTGGCAGAGGCAGGCAACTTTCTCCTGTGGGTGTCTCAGGCCTCAGCTTTTTGTTCCAGTCTAGTGGTTGGGACCGAATGCCCCATGTGGAAGAATTCAGTTCATTACTGAGGTCTCGTGTAATTACCCTCCAGGCCTGCCTCTATTCCGACAGGCATTTTTAACCTCCCTGAATGCCCTGTTCCTGCCACTCTAGCCAGGGAAGGGTCAGCCTCAGAAAATAATAATTAAAAGCTAATGTTTCCCCCTGGGACTCTGGGCCTAGGGGCGTTCCTGTGGTGACACAGCCTTCCAACCCTTTTAATGAACCATCAAATCTTCCCTGCCTAGGCCTCTCCTCTTTGAAACCACAGAGTTAGGGGCTCTTCCTAGGGGCTACCTGTTCTTTTCACCCTGCCAAATGAAGCTTTTTCCCCACCTTCATTAAATGCTCCTGGATCTTGACCCCATCACCCTACCTGACTCTGGAGGGTAGGAAAAGATGAAAACTGGAAGACAAGAGACCCGGCTTCCAATTCTAGCTCTTCTGCTTCTTGGGTGGCCCAGGGAAAATCACTTCACATACCTGTGCCTCAGTTTCCTCCTTCTAGAATGAGGGGATTGTATAAGATGGATGAGCCCCAAGATCCTTTCCAGCTGTAACATTCTATGACCTTATCTCAGAAGATTGTTGTGTAGGCTAAATGAAATAAGATAATTTTCCTTACCTTACCCATCAGCATATCTCTTTGTAAGGGTCCTCTTGGTTTAGGGTTCTGTTTCCCCAGCCAGATTAGGAGGAATAAGAGGGCATCTATTTTTTTTTTTTTTTTGTATCCACCTCCAGTGACTTAATTCCCAGAGGCCATTCAATAATGTTTGTAACTGGGTGGCAGGCCGATTACTCTCCTGCTGCTCGTTCATTTAAATGAACTTTTTTTTTCCCCATGGGCAGGCACTGGGAATTGAACCCGGGTCTCCAACATGGCAGGCGAGAATTCTGCCACAGAGCCACCATTACACCACCCCATTTAAATGGACTTTTAAAAAGAAGTTTAATACAAAACTGGCCACCTTTGCTTCTTAGGAGAGAAAGGTAAAGAGCCCATCTTAAACATGCATATTTCACTTGTCTTGAGGGAAAAAATAGCTTGCCCCCTCAAAAATTAGTTGGATTTGGGAATGCAAATGGAATTTTTAATATTGTCTTATAAATTAGCACATACCAACATGCCCAAGGTTTCATTCCCCAAGTACTTACTGAGTGTGCTGCATGCTGAGTGCCAACCCCTGGTAAGAAGTAAGGGGGGAAAAAAGAAGGGGAATACAGAAGAAATACTATAAAGTAATAGGATTAATTCTTTTAAATAAACAAAGCAGGACTTAGTTATAAAGTAGGTCCCATTCAAAATGGTCACTTTGGAAGAATGTGCATTTATTTTAATAGTGTTGCCTTGCTCAAAACTCTTTTTTTGAAAACCATCTTCAAAGCCCATTACATTCTTTATTGACAATGACAAATCTTTATGTGTTGATTGGTGGAGGGAAATGTCTCTTGAAGCCAAACCTGGCAAATAAGCTGGATGATCAGGCTTAGTCAGGTCAAAAATCTAAATCATGTGAATCTTCTAAAGAGGTTCTGAATGAGCCTATGGGCTGGGCAGCCTTCCAAAGTGAATGCATTAAAGGACTTCTTTGACTGCATTGCATTAAGTTTGGTTGTGCCTTGACAGATCCCCTTGTTTCTGTCCTTGCCCTCCACCACCCCATCATCTGTTATCCTTTTTAAGACGTAATTCAGGTCATGTCATTTATCTAACTGAAACCCTGCAAGGGCTCCCATCTTACTCAGTGTGGTAGCCCAAGTCCGTAGAGTGGGTCCTAAGACCCTACGGGAGTCAGCTTCCTGTTAGGTCTCCCTCAGTCATTCCACTCTGGCCTCAAAGCCATTCTTTAAACATTCCAGGCCTCTGCTCTAGCCAATCCCTCTGTCTGGAAATCTTTTATTCCAGATATCTAGTTAACCAGCTCCCTCATTTTTGTCGAGTCTTTGATTCTCACTTTCTCAGTGCAACCTATTCAGACCTTCTATTTACTATCTCTATTAATAATACATTCTATTTGACAATGCCTTGTTTAATACCTTCCATTTAGAAGCTATACACACATATAGACATGCACACACGCGCATCCGCATTCACTCCTAATCCTCCTTACCTTGTTCTTTTTCATTTTTCCATGGTACTTATCATCTTCTATCATACATGCACTTTATATATTATTTATAGTTCTTATTGTTGTCACTATCCCCCTTCAGGAAGCAAAGCTCAGGAGGACCGATATTTTGTTTCTTTGAATCCCAAAAGCCTAGAACTAGCACATAGCTAGCACTCAGTAAATATATGATGAGTGGGCTGGATTGGACTGGATAGGATTGGGTCAAACTGAATTAAATGGAACTGGATGGAATGGGGTAGAATGAGGTATTGTGGAATGGGGGGGCGGGGGGTGAGGTGGGGTGGGATGGGGTAGAATGGGATAGGGTGGGATAGAGGGGGATGGGGTGGGATGGAATGGGGTGGGGTGGGATGAGGCAGGATGGAATGGGATGGGATGCAATGGCAGGTCCCTGCTTGTATAAAGTATAGCTCTTGCCCTCCAGTGCTTACAAATCCGACTGAGCGAACTAGAGACACACAAGTGAAAGTGACTTGATAGTACACAACGATACATTACTAAGTGGAATTCACAGTGAAGGTTGTAGGAAACCAGGGAGGAATTAGTACAGAATGAAGGAAGGGCAGAGCCTTCTCTCTTGCCAAGCAAATTCTCTCCTAACCACCAGCACATGCCCCATTCATTCGTCTCTGCCCACTTGCTCATAATTGTCCCTCTATCTTAAATTCTCTACCCTTCCTCCCCCCTTACCCAAACCCTGCCCATCCATCAATGCTCATCCCAAGCCCACTGCCTCCACACAAGTTTCCTTCATTACTCTAACCCTCATTGACTTCTATCTCCTCTGAGCTCCTATTTCACCTAGTCTGCAGCAGACCATTCAGCCTTTAAATAGAACACTCTGTGTGTATGGGTATTATTTCCCTAGCTAGATTTACAAATTCCCTTAGAGTAGAAACCACATTTTGCTTCTCTCTCTTGAATGGTGCCAAGCATTGTACAGGTAGTGACACCTGATACAACTGGCACCAGTTGATTGGTTAATAGGCAAAGAGAAAAAAAGGAGGCCATTCCAGGCAAGGGAAACCGCAAACTCAAAGAAACCATGGTGCAAACTGACGTGATGAGTGTAAAGATATTACACCAGGGGTTCTCATTAGCCTAGCTGTACACTTGAATCGCCTGGAAAGCTTTTAAAAATATCTCCATGTGGGGGCCCCACTCTAGACCCATTTTATCAGAATATCTGGGAATGTGGCTTGGCATCACTATTTTTTAAAAGCTCCCTAAGTGAGTCTAATGTATAGCCAGAGTTAAGAAGAACCACAGTATTAGAAAAACACTAGGGATAAAGGAAGGGAGGTGCAGAAAGGAAATTGTGAAACAGACCTTTTAAAAATGTAACTGAGCCTGCTCTTCTCTTACATTTTGTCCCTAGTAGTTTGTCATGGGAATTTGTCTTTGGCAGAGTAGTCTGGAAGGATCAGCTGTGGACAGATGCTTCTCTCCTCTACCTAATGCTATAATGAGTGGCAAGAGATCATCAAAGCCTTGGGGAGAGCAGACAGCACTAGCAAATGTGGGCAAGTCCAGTGTCATTCTATACCCTTGGACACAGAAAAGTTGGGGGAAACAGAGGACTGTTTTAGACCACTTGAAAATTTATTTCTCCCCTTTCCATATTGGTATCATTCAGTTTGCTCTTTTGCCATTAGAAGATCAAGAAATGTGTAACTCCTACTCAGGCTACTGTTTTGGAAATTTCTGGTGAATTCTGTCCACCCCTCCTTCCTTTGCCACATCCTCTAAAATTAAGCAGGAGATCTGTTCTGGCTTAAGTGCATAGAAGAGCATACAAAGAACTCAAAAGGGCTACATGAGTTGTCAAGCTAGTCTGGTCTTAGAGGTTCTTCAGCCCACCACCTTTCCTACTTCAGTTCCTCCTCTCTTCTGTGCACAGCAGCCAAGCGGCCTTCACCGTGAGTTGATGTTGGGGGAACCCATGCAGAGAGGCCTCTCTTCCCCTCCACCCACTGCACACAGATTATCGCTGTGGTGCCCACCTGGTCACCAAGCACCATACTTAGGGAAGAAGCCGAAAATACAAGTACCTCTGGGGAAGGAAACTTAGAGTAAAAATGTAAAGGATTGAGATGAAAATTTGTCCTGAGAAGATCAGCTTCTTTGGCAATGGAGAGTGAAGGGTGGGCAGAGTAGAGAAAAGGAACATAAAGGGAAATATGTTGGCACTTAGCACCTGAAAGAGGGAGAGAAGAGAGTGCCAGAGAATGAAGGGGGAGGGTGTGGAAAGTCGAGGCTGGAGCTCTGACGACAAACTCCCCCAATTCTCCAAGCCTGCCAAGGCCTAGTCCTAGATCCCAGAGGGCTCACCACCCAGGTCCGACCCCTAGAGGCTGGCTCCTTTCACTTTCTCACTCCCCTTTCTCAGTGCATGGAATCACTGACTGCCTGGCTGCTCCACGCTGAAAACGGACCTTGAAAACCAAAGGGAGATGAAACGAGTTCACAGCAGCAAACCACATATATACCGAGAGGTAACTCTAAACTCTAGAGCTGGGCCAGAGGAGGAGGGGAAGAGGAGAGGGGGGTGAGGTTTTTCCACTTCCATTCGCAACTGTCAGGCGGGTGATTAATGACCAACAGGTTTGGAATCGCCTTTATTGCCAGATCAGTATTGTTGCCCGTGACAGCTAATGAGGTTGGACAGGCTTCTCCACACTGAGCTTTATGGGGCCCGCTCCCTCCCCTGCAGAGCTCACAAGCCCTGCCAGCTTTTGTGCACAGGAATGTTCAAGCCCCACCCCACCCCCTCCATTCCTCCAACACCACCTCCCCCCCAACTCCCCAAGCCACTATCTCACCCAAAACCTTGCCCCATCCACAAAGGAAGCCGGGGAGCGGGAGTTGTGGATCTGAGCCTCCTCAGGGAGACCCATCTCTTACTCCAGCACCCCCAAAAGCCCCTCCCCAGCACCACGGGGCTTGAGCAGTGAGATTTTGAGGGAGTGAATAAAAAGGGAAGGGAAAGGGACACAAGCAAACAGGACAGCCCTTGGTTTAAGAAGGAAGGAAGAAGTTTCAGAATGCTCACTGTGGACTGTCTGACCAGCAACCTCAACAAGCCATTCCAAAGTCAGCTGTACAACTGAAAAAGCGTTCCACACACTCACACTTCAGTCCGGCAATTGTGTTGAGGGGGTGAGGATGCAAGCGTGAGGGAGGGAATTTAGGAAAGGAGATTTAAAAACAGCTAATGATAATTTTTAACCAACGCCTTAAGCCTAGATATACAAAGCCAAATTTCAGTTACAGTGTAGTCCCTAGGTTTAAGGGTATGGAAATACTGACTTTGTTTTCTGCTCTCTTACAAATAATATTTACCTTTGTGCTAGTTCACATCTTGATACGGTTAAGTGCATGTTTGCCTGTGGTTTAATATTTGAAGGAGTTGGAGCAATGTAATAAGCAAACAGTTCAAAAGGCCCAGAAAGACCCCCTCAGCTTAAAAATCTATTACTTTTCAATGTGATATAAATGTATTTTGCTTCTGCTCAGAGCAATTTTCTAGTTTACTCTTATTAAACCAGAAGACGGCTTAGCAGAGCTCTTGATTTATGAAACATATACTAGATTCATTAAAACCTTAAAAGATTTAATACATTTTATCAAGACATTAAATCTGTGCAGGCTTTTAAAATCAAATACCTACCATATTTCATCCCCCACACCCTGCACACTTGTTTAAGAACACTAAAATGTGGACCGACAAACATTATGGGTATTTCAGGGCTGAGTTCTAAGTGGCATTAAAGTCCGCCCCTCTAAGATTTACAGCCCGGCCTTTCCCCAAGTCTGATCTTCTTAACAAGTGATTCCCCTCGTTGGAATTCGGTTCAGCAGGACAAGCTGAGGTCTACACTGCGAACACATACTTAAATGTTTCCACCCTTCCCACCCCAAAACCAGTGATTTTTATTCTCACAGTTTCTCTAGGATTCTAGTACTTTTTTTGCTCCTCCCAGCAACACCCTCTTCCTCTCCACTCCACCCACTCCCCCCAGCCCCTGCTTCTTCCATCTTCCTTCATAACTCCCCTTGAGCCATTTCCATGAACCCACACTCATAGGACTTCCCTCCATTCTCAGGGGAGCATAGAAGAGCAACATTTGTCATACTCTGGAAACCTAGAAAAGCTTACCTCTTGATCTTAAATCCCCCCTTTTGTGGGGGTTCTTATCGAAGGGCATTTTTGTCCCCTTCCCCCTTCCCCGGACGTTTATCAATGTCTGGAGACATTTTTGGTTGGCTAAACATCTAACAGTGCACACGACAGCCCGACGAAGAAAAGAATCATGCAGTGTAAAATGTCAATGGTGCCAAGGTTGAGAATCTTGCTTAGGACTTGAAAAGGTTCAAGTGGCCTCTCCCGTTCTTCTAGGCTTTCACTTCTTCAGGATAGGGGCTCATAACTCGTTTACATTTATATTGAACTGAACGGAATTTCTTTCCTGGCACATTGGGATTTTCCAAATTTCCAAATATAGGAGAAATAATATGGGGTTTACAATCTGAGGATCTGCCCTTGACCTTGGGTAAGTGACTTAATCCTTTAATCTCCATGTCCTTGCTTGTAAAATAGGGTTATGAGAACACCAAATTCATGGGTTTTTATGAAGCTCAAATGAGCTAAAGCAACTGAAGGCTCTTCTTACATCCTTAAGGGTCATGTGGTATGTATCGTTTTATTCAATAGGAAGCCTATTATGAGCCAGGGATTATGTTAGATCAAGAGGAGGAGGGTGGGTACAAAGATGAGTAAGATGATGCTCCTACCCTCAAGGAGTTTATAGTCTTGTGAAGAATACTGACACATATTCACAATATATCAGTATTTTATAGTGAGAACTATTTGAGAATGCCCAGAATGCTGTGGAAACAAAGAAAAGGGGCCTCTAGAAGGATCTTGGAAGGTAAGCAAAGTACAAGAAACAAAAAACAAAAAAACAACAAATAGTATCCTAAAAGCCAGAGGTAAAAGGAGAGGATATTTCATTAAAGATCTTATATGGCAAAGCTAAAAGATTTGGACTTTTTTTCTTTCAAGATCCTATTAGGTATTTAAGCAGAAAAAGACCAAATGGTTTAAAATATAGATGACTGATTGATTTAAGGGTAAGGATCACTAATATTAGATTATTACAATAATCCAAGTGATAAGCAATAAAGTCCTAAATTAAGATGATGTATACAGAAGGGGGAACAGAGTGAAGGAATAATTAGAACTTCATGACTAAATGGATGTGACAAATTAAGATAGAGGCTGACTGTCTGGCTAGAATGGTTGAATAAGTGGCGTCCATTTGAAATTAACTACAAATTCAGTTTTAGGCATGATTGGTTTGTCCCCATCCAACATCCAAAGAAATGATATTCTCATCTGTGGCTAGTAGCTATAGATATGAGTTTGGGAGAGTCATCAACCACATGATTATGATGTGGAGAACACACGAGACCTTCCAGAAAGAGACTTTCCAGAAACAGAAGGTAGAGAAACAAGAGTAGTGAATAAAGGATAGAGGATTTCAAGCATTTGGGGGTCAACAGTACCAACTGCATCAGAGAAAGGGACTGAAAATAAGGCCTGAAATCATAGGAGTGGGAAAAGAACTAAGGATTGCAACCCTAGGCTTCTTTCCCAAGAAATTTTACTCAAAAGGAAGTAAGAGATAGTTTAGGTAAGAACTAGATGCTTATACAGGATCAATGGTGGGGTTTTAAGAAAGAAAGAAGGAAGGAAGAAAGAAATAAGAGAGAGGGAGGGAGACTTGCATAAGACTGTGGGCTTAGGCTAAAGAACTGATAGAGGAAAGACAGGGGAGATGATTTGAAGGGTCTATGTTTCTGAAGAGAAAGAAGGGGTAAATTAAGATTTCAGGTGGAAAAGGGCTGACCTAGAATGGAGCATGGAATACCTTATCCTCTAAGGCTTACATTTCAAACTTCATAAGGTATCTCTTTGTCTACAGCAAAAGGTAGTTTATCAACCACATAGAGTGATGTACAGATAAAATCATGCAGAAAATCCCGGACCATGCACACACCCCCCATTTATATATATTTATTTTAAAATATGCAGATAAAATTCCGCATAAGTATTTTTTTTAATTATGAATGTTATTATGGACTCAGAGTTAGAGAGTTGGAGGTGGGACTGTCAAAGGGCAGGACATAGCAGGCCAACCCAAACTTCAAACTGCCAGTCCTCTTGGCACAGTTTCCCAGGTAAGAGACTACTCTTTCTCATCACTACCCCCCCGCCCCATGAGCCTTGAACAGATCCCCTCTCTGGAGACTTCCTGTCCTTGGCCTCTGTTTCTTCATGAGTAACACAAATGGGTTGGCTTAAAATCACAGGAACAACCTAAGTGTCCATCAACAGATCAATGGATAAACACATTGTTGTACAGCCATACAATGGAATACTACTCAGCAATAAAAAGGAATGAACTGTTGATATACTTGCCAACATGCATGAATCTGAAAATAATTATTCTGGGTGGAAAAAAAAAAAAGACCAAAAAGAGTACATACTGTGTGCCTCAATTTATATAAAAGTCTACAAAATGCAAACTAAGCTATAGATCTATATAGATAAACAGTTGTTCCGAATGAGAAGGGAGGTCACACCAACGGGGGTGGGGAGAGGGAGAGACTACAAAGGAATATAAGGAAATTTGAGACTGTGCTCATTATCTTGATTGTGGTGATAGTTTCACAGGTGTATACTTTACATGAGAACATCAGATTGTATACTTTATATGAAGTTTACAGTATGTCAATTATATCTCAATAAAGTTATAAAAATCAAATCACAAAATAATCTTTAGGTGGCTTCCAACTGACTTCAACTTGGTATTTTTTGATTCCTCTTTGATCCTTCATCCAACCTCCCTGAAGAAGCACCTGAAGAAGCACCGTTGGTCTAAAGCATATATCCTTTTGTTCTTCTACAGTATCAATCCTCGTTTTCACAACAAAGTAAAAGGAGAAAGTTCTAAGGAACTCTCTTTATACTTGTAGAGTTCTTCACTGCTCTTCCCCCAGTTCACCAAAATCTTACCAGAATCAAATGTCCTGAAAGATGACCTCTATCCTTTTAAGGCCTAAAGTAGAAAAGCAGGAAAAATCAAAATCAAGTAAATAGAAACTTTGTTCCAGCAACTTCCACTCTTGTGATATAAAGAACTGAAGCCAAACATTTTAAAAGTCACTTGACTCCTTCAGAGTTAACCTGGTTGTCAATAAAAAGGGCTCTGTCTGTGAAAAGAAGGGATTTCTTCTCTTTGGAGTGGCACTTTCACTAACAATTAGCTAGATAAGAGAACCAAACAAACAGCAATCCAGAGATACGGTGATGTGGATTGCTAGAGAGAGGTACTTTTTACCTGGTTTCAACCTACAACTGCAAAATGAACTTGCCCAATTTAAAGTTTTGCAATTTCTGACCACTGGTCTACATTCCTGAAAAGTCGTATTGTAAAAAATAAATGTGTGTGTGTGTGTGTTTTAAGTTGAATCATTTTCCAATCTGCTTACTACGGAAAAGAAACAGGCTTGGGATCATTTGAATTCTGCCTTTGCCACTTTCCAGCTTTGCAATCTTGGGCAACTCCTTAACTTCTCTAAGCCCTAACTTCCTCCTCCAAAATGGAGTTGAATTCAAAGGGCTGAAATGAAGATAATATAAAATGAGAAAGGCATAGGATCTGGTACATAGAAAACACTCAATAATGTTTTATGAAATTTGCATTGTAAATATCTATTGAAGTATAATTCAGAGTCCCTTATCTCTCCTTCTGATAAGGCTTCATTTGCCAATTGCCCAATACCACATAACTTTAAGGTTATCCTTCTCTCACCCTCTCACCCTCTGTCACATTAATAATCTGTACCCACAAACATGCAAGAACATATTAAAAGAATATTTAAAATAGCAAAAATCTATTTTAAAAAAGCAAAAGCTAGCACATATTGAACACTTACAATGTGCCAAATATTATTGTACGTGCTTTTCTTAATTTGCCATTTAATCCTTGCAACAGTCCTATAAGGTTGACGCTATTAAAACTATCATTTTACAAGTGAAGAAACTGAAGCACATAGAGTTCTTTTCTCCAAGTTACACAGCTAATAAGAGGTGAAAGCCAGAGCCCCCAATCTTGGGGTTTGTTCTTATGAAACTTAATCCCACAAAGGATAGGCTAAACCTACTTAAAATTAGGCCTAAGAGTCACCCCCAAGAGAACCTCTTTTGTTACTCAGATGTGGCCTCTCTCTCCAGCCAACACGACAAGCAAACTCACTGCCCTCCCCCTGTCTACATGGGACATGACTCCCAGGGGTGTGGACCTTCCTGGCAATGTGGGACAGAAATCCTAGAATGAGCTGAGACTCAGCATCAAGGGATTGAGAAAACCTTCTCAACCAAAAGGGGGAAGAGTGAAATGAGACAAAATAAAGTGTCAATGGCTGAGAGATTCCAGAGTTGAGAGGTTATCCTGGAGGTTATTCTTACACATTAAGTAGATATCACCTTGTTAGTCAAGATGTAATGGAGAGGCTGGAGGGAACTGCCTGAAAATGTAGAGCTGTGTTCCAGTAGCCACATTTCTTGAAGATGATTGTATAATGATATAGTTTTCACAGGGTGACTGTGTGATTGTGAAAACCTTGTGTCTGATTCTCCTTTTATCTACCTTATCAACAGACGAGTAAAACATATGGAATAAATAATAGGGGGAACAAATATTAAAATAAATTTAGTAGACTGAAATGCTAGTGATCAATGAAGGGGGTAAGGGGTATGGTATGTATGAATTTTTTTCTGTTGTCTTTTTATTTCTTTTTCTGAATTGATGGAAATGTTCTAAGAAATTATCATGATGATGAATCTGCAGCTATGTGATGATATTGAGAATTACTGATTATATATGTAGAACGGAATGATCATTTGTTAAGAATGTTCTTGTTTGTTATATTTTTTTTAAAAATTTTTTAAATAATCAAGCTATACACTTAAGATCTGTGCATCTTAATGTTATGTGTATTATGCTTTAATTAAGATGCACAGATCTTAAGTGTATAGCTTGATTATTTTTAAAATAATCATTTATTCAAATAAAGATTTATTTTCAAATAAAATTTGAAAAATTTTATTAATTTGAAAATTAATAAATGGAATGGAATGATCTCGAATGGAATGACCATAAGTTAAGAATGTTTGTGTTTGTTTGTTGTATATATATTTTTTTAATTTAAAAATAAAATAAATTTAAAAAAATTTTTAAAAGAGGTGGGAGCCAGGATTTAAACCCAGGCAGTCTGGCTGTGCAGTCAGTCCCCACACCTAACCACTTCTTTACCACAGCACATCTGCATGGAAGCTTTGGACAGTGAATCATAAAAGTCACAAGTCTCGTAAGAAAGGGATTTTCAAAAATGTTAGCTCATCTTTGCAAAGTTCATCCCCTACCTCGAGGTAGGGCCACAACTAAACAACTCAGTTCTACTAAAAGCCTCCTGAGAACAAAATCCCAGAACTTCCTCTCATAGTCCAAAGACTTTTAAACTTTCCAAAGTTTGAAAGTCAGAAAATTCTTAAAACTAATTTAAATCCCTTATGCTGCTGGCTAAGCCCCTTTCCTTCAGCTGATAAACTCCAGTGTTTCTATCCTTCTTACTCATTCACTCACCTACTAAACAGTTGTTAAGCATGCAGGGATGAGTTATATCTCTGAGCAGCTAGAGAAAAAGCTCCAGTTCTGATAGGGAGAGTCAAGCGATGGACTGGGACGTGTGTTTGTGAGTGGAGGTGTCGGGTCGCAGGATGGGGAGAGGAGAGAGTGGAAAAGAAGGCCCTGATAAAAGACGACGACCCCAGACAGGACTGTCCACCCCGCTTGTGGACCTAACCATATACTGTTTAAACACCTCAGTACAAACTCAGACACAGCGAAACGACGAAGGGACAGCGGGTCAACCCCAAGCAGCCACGACGCCTGAAAAATCCACAATCCATTTTTCCTGCCTCCTACATCTGCCTCAAACACTAGCTTACTGTAAAAAGCTTTTCATTTACCGAAGGCTGTAATTAAGTCTGGACTTCCTCTTCTACAAACAAAACAATTTCAGTAATTGAATTAGAAATTCCGTGATGCGATGCTACTGAAGAGTGAAGCTACTGAAGAGGGCGATGGCAGGCCTTTAGACCAGGAGAGGCCAGGTTCTGCCTTCTGGTCCTGGGTCCCCCCTGCCTTCCAGCCAGCATTTATGGAGCACCGAAGCGCAGACACGACGCAGCCTCAACTCTCAGGGAGCTTCCAGTCTCCTCCGGGAGACAAGGTCCGAGGCGTTCTAGAGGCAGTGGAGCTCAAGACGTTAAAGAAGCATAGAGGAGGTTTTCACCGTTATGTCCCACACATCACTGAACCTCTTAGACACACTTCCTTAAAATGGAGATAATACCTCCTTCTTAATGTACTTTATGGTACTGTGGGGACCTTAAAGGCCAAAGCTCCTAGAAAAGCATAATGGGCAACAATTCAAAGTAGAGATCGCTTATTGCAACAAACGGTCCTTAATCTGCTTATTTTTAAGACCGTTCCGTGCAGCTGGGCAACTGGACAGGGGCCGGGCAGAGAGCTAGAGGAGTTTCAACGCACTGTTGAGAAAAAAACACAGGGCCCCAAAGGGGCCTCGGCCTAACACAGGGGCAACCCTGGAGCAGCGTTCAAAGATAGAACCTCAGAAAGCGACCCTCTCGGTCTCGACCCACCCCCCCCCCACCCCCCGCTGCACAGACTCGGCCCTCCGCGGACTCCCCTGCACTCCCCCACTCCCCCAAACCCCAGCCCGAGCCCCGGGGCCGGGTTGGCTGACGGGCGTCCCCTCGTGGCCGCCTGCGGACACCCGCCGCTCCCAGTCCGGGGGGCGTGGCGGACCAGCCAGGAAGAGCGGGCCGGAGGCAGGGTTCTCGCGTGGGCTGATGACGTCGTCACTGGAGCGACGGGCCCGGAAGGAAGTAGCGTGCTAAGGGGTGTGGCGGTTTCTGCGGTTGCTCGGGGGTTCGGAGGAGTACGGAGCGCCTGGAGGGACAGCCCGGTACGCCGCCCCCGCCCCTCCTCAGTGCGCGCACGGGGCCTGTGTCGCTTCTCCAGGCCGGAGCTGCTCGGCGGTCTCTGGGGGGGGTCCCCGCCCCGGCAGCCCTTTCCCTCAGCCGGCCCATTCCTGCAGCGGGATAGCAGCCCCTTTCCGCCCTGTCGCCCACCCACCGTCTTTCAGGCGGGGCCGAGCGGACGCTCCTGGAGCCCCGGCTGCAGCCCTGGGCGCTGGGGACACGCTAGCCTCTCTCTCAGAGGAGGGAGGGGAGGGGGCGAGGTGGGACGCGGAGGACCCCCCGAGGGAAGGGTCTCTGCAGAAAGGTTGCACATCAGCCGCTGGGGGCTGCCACGCTAAAGTGAGCGCCTCGAGGCTCCCTACGCCCGCCTTGTGTTAGACCCGGGAGGCAAACTCCACGCTATGACTGAGTGTTCCAGACACGTTTTACTGTGAACTTTACAGGCAGTCATCACGGTTTTTCCAGCGCTTTCAGTGTTCAGGAAACCAGCCTCTGGCCAGCTTCCTGGCGTCCTGGTCCCTGAACGCATTTGGACCCAGAAGCCCAGAGTCTGCTATCCTGGACAGCTCTTTCCTCCGCTCACGAGGGGTTGGAGGAGCTGGCAGGTGCATAATACCTGTCAGATGTATGGGAGGAAGTATGACTGCGGTCTTGTTCGGGGCCCAAATCCCCTTAAGGGCCCCGCGAATAACTGGAAGGTGGATGAAAGGCCACAGAATCCTACCTTGAAACTCTGCTCACTCACTGTCTCTGTCACTCCAGGATCTGAAAGGAGTAAATAATGGTTTCCTTTGAAATGGCAGACGATTAGGATTAGGAAGCCCTGGCCAGAATTGCATAGTCGCAACTGCCTGTCATTTGACATCCTCTGTAATTTGGTTCAACCTACTGCAGCTGCCTCTCTTCCTTCTTACTAGTATGGGTGGCTCCAGTGACAGCACATTCATGTTCACAGGAAGAGAAGGCTGTGCTCAGAACGCTGCCCAGTTGGCACGGGTTCTTTCTCGGACCAGGGCTGTATCTGGAGCCAGAGTCACTGTCTCTTCAAGGAGATGGAAATATGATTCCATGGCCAAGGAATGTGAATGTTGACTTGACAACAAGGATGAAGAGAGCCTTGTGCTCCTACTCTAACAGGCTGGAAATGAGCCACTTTCAGGGAGCTCACCTCGATGAGGTACTCCTACTGTCATAGTTTATCTACTGCGGGCCAGACACACATTTTCCCATGTCTTTTCCTTAGGAGAAAGGTTCACTGATGGCTCAGTTGGGTGCAGTTGTGGCCGTGGCTGCCAGTTTCTTTTGTGCATCTCTCTTCTCTGCTGTGCACAAGATAGAAGAGGGACATATTGGGGTGTATTACAGGTAAGGCAGAGGCAAGTAGGAGTTTGCAACGTCCTATGAAGTGCTCCCCTTTGCTAGTCGCTGTCTAGCAGATTCTGCTGAGTACCTACCTGTGTTTATATGTTTTTTTTTAATATTTTGTCTTTTGGATCGACCTTTGTATAAGTGACCATGAGGGGAGAATATTTTCTTTACATATATTTTATGTATATTATATATTATACACACACACATATGTAAAAGCCTCCCTAGTATTCTAAGATGATGCCAAGGATGGCAGTTGATAAATGCGTAGATTTAGAAACAAAACTAAAGTAGACCAGTGCTCCTTATAGACCATCCCTAAAATGATTCTTTTTCCAGCATCATTGTGGGTGTTTGAGCTCCACAAAAAAACAGTTGAATCCCAACTCTCACAAGCAAATTGAGAAGATAGCCTACCCTGCTAATTTAAAGAATGATTCCTTTGGGACTGCTCTGGAAAATTAGCATTTCAGGAGAAAGGAAAAAAGCCCACAGGTTGATTTATATCAATCAAGGCAAGTTTTATATCAATCAAGGCAAGTGCCAGGGTGGTAACTCTTAGGATTATGGGACCCATTATGTCCCTATTTACTTTAATACTCTTCTTAAAAAAAAATTATCTTGGACTTAATGATGTAAAACAAAAAAGCACTTATAAATCTTGAGTTGCTTACCTTCTAGTAACCTCCATAGCCAAGTTTTTGTTTGTTTGTTTGCTTTTAAGTTTTTACAAACTCCTTGTATGTGCCTTATGTTGCTTATACTGGATTCCAATTACAAGTACCAAAATACTGATTGGTTTTCTCCTCTCCCCTTGAATCATTTCTCCCCACCATTTGCTTACATGTACAAAAACAAAAAGGCTTTGAATTTTTAAATTTATTTACATATAACTTCGTTAGAACAGTAACTCTCTTGTCAAAAAGTACGTATTATGGTCATTCGGTGGTAGAATGCTAACTTTCCATGCGGGAGACCTGGGTTCAATTCCTGAACCATGCACCCAAAAAAAAATAAAAAATACATATTATGACTTATAAAGTGTAGTTAAAATTATTCTTTTGGTCATCCAGGTCACTGGACTCTTAACATTAGTGCAGGTAGTTGATAACTGTATACTATCAGATTTGAGTGCCCTAATAAAATGCCGCAAGCTCAACAGGTCTGACAAAGTAAAACAGACCATTTCTTATCCTAGGTATAATCAGAAATTCTTCTGTTTTTATTCCCCTTCGCTCTTGGGCCTGTTTTTATCCTTGCAAAAGCATAAATGATGATTTTATGTTTTATCATCAGGCTGTCATACCAAGATATTAGGGTAAAGCTGAGAGAAAGAAAGGGATCTGTGAACATGGTTCTGGCATGTGCCACTTTATGTTCAGTGTTTATGGAGCTGAAGAGAAAGTTGGTCCAAATGGTATCTAATAGAGCCTTCTTGCTAAACTGAGCCAGTTTCTCTCTTCTCTGCAGAGGGGGTGCCCTGTTGACTTCTACGAGTGGCCCTGGTTTCCATCTTATGCTTCCTTTCATCACGTCATATAAGTCTGTGCAGGTATACTTGATTTGTGGGGTGTGGCTAGATGACATAGATTTGGGGTACTAACTAATGACACGATTTGGAACTATTTAGCCATTGGATGTGTGAAATGCCTTTTTAGGAAATGATTTAAGTATAGTTACTCTGCCGCCGCCTCCCGTCCCCCACTCCCCAGAAAGAATGAGGCTCAGTGGGCTGCTTACTTTGGAGTTTTACTTGATTGTTGAAATGACTCCTAAATAGAGTCATTGTGTGACCCATCAGCCCCAGCTGGGAATTATTTCTTCACTTGAACACAAAGCCAGAAAACAATCTGTTCTGAATGTACAGAAGGAAAAGTTGGGTGGGTCGGTGTTTAAAGCCTAGGGTGCAGTAATAGATGGAAACATAACATGGTATTTTGCTGGTTCGTGTTTGGACTTTAGATAAGAGAGAGAGAGATAAATTGAACTTGGCATGGGTATATGACATCTCAAATAGGAGTAGAATTAGTTATGACAGATCTAAAGCTTATTTAAGTTAGACTAGCCATCTGTAAAATGATTCTGGGTGTGTCCAGCTAAGAGGAATAAGATGATTTAGAGAATGACTTACAAACTCACCCAGGAAAATACCTAGAATACCTAATTAGCATTTTCTTTGTGAGTTTCTTTTGCCATTACTGTGCTTTATGGTTTTCAAAGTGCTTTCAGGTATGTTATCTCATTTGAGTCTCAGAGTAATCCTGAAAATAGGCTGAATAGGGTATTCCAGGCTAAGACAGGTTAAGTAAGGGAGCCATTGTTTCCAGACTAGGAAATGGGAGAGGCAGAAGTAAACACAGATCTCAGAACTCCTAATCACAGGTCTGTTTCACTATACCATTATTACTCAGCTCATTTGTATAGTGTTTCCATTATAGTGAAGTTGGGTTACCTTTACTTTACACTCAATAAATTTATTTATTACCTTTGTTAACAGTGGTAAAGCTCGACCCAAATAAGCAGTCAAGGACATAGGCACTTGGGAATTCCAAAAAATAAATTACTTTGTCATCGCCTAATTTGCAGTATTTTATGTCTCTATTTCCAGACCACACTGCAGACAGATGAGGTGAAGAATGTACCTTGTGGAACTAGGTAAAGTACCCAGAATAAATCTGTTAAGTACTAACAAGTAAGAGGAATAAGTACTTGGCTGGCTGCAATAAGACACTATAAAAGAAAAGTACCCCACTCCTTGGTGTTTTTAGCAAATTCCCTGCCCCCGACCTAGGTGGAGAAAAGAGTAGAAGGTGGACCGGTTTCAGAGGGCCTGAATGCCATGATAAGAAGTTTGGATTTACTCTGTGGCAACTGAGGTGCAACCAAAGGTTTTAAGCAGATAAATGATTTGATAGAGCATTGCTTTAGGAAGAAAATTTTAGCATAACTATGGAGAATGTCTTAAAGTTAGGGGAAGACCTTAGGGACAGGAAATCCAAACAGAACACTGTTGTTGTGGTGGTCCAGCTGAAAAGTAAAGAGACTAAACTGGAATGGAGTGTGAGTTAAATACCACCGTGGGGAAGCACTCCAACAAATCCAGATTTGAACATCCCACAAGACCCCTGGTCTTATCTCTTCACAAAGTTGTTTTATTGTATGTCACAGTTGGTTTTTCTTTTAGAAACTTTCAAAATTACTAGATTTAAGATTGTAACTATGTATTAGAAAGAATCTAGTGGATTGAAAGAGAGACTTAAGAAACAAATGCAGTGGTGAAGCTTGATTAGAACTTGGTTCAGAAATATCAGTGGTAAAAGGCATTATGGGAATTATTGGGGAAATTTGAAAAAGTGCTAGATAGTAGATGATGTAAAGGAATTATTGCTAATTTTCTTAGGTTTGGAAGTGGTATTTTAGGAGGATGTCATTCTTAGGAGATGCTTGCTAAAGTGTTAAGGGGTAAGGCATCATAACTACAAACTGTGAAATGTTGAACAAAAAACGTAGATGATAATCAAAAAGTATTGACAAAGTCCCTTGAGGGATGGGAGAAAAAATATGGAACTATTGAACTTTACCATCAGGGAATCCCCCCAAACGTTAGGGACACCCAAATCAATAGGTCATACCCTTGATCTTGAGGCTTACTTTTGTGAAGCTTATGTAGGTTGTGGAGAAGCTTAGCCTACCTATAAGTGTGCCCAAGAGTTACTTCTGGAGGACCTCTTTTGTTGCTCAAATGTGGCCTCACTCTCTCGAAGCCCAACTGTGCAAGTGAAAGCATTGCCCTCCGCTCTATATGGGACATGACATCCAGGGGTGAAAGTCTCCCTGGCGGCTAAATAAAATAAATAAATTAAAATTAAAATTAAAAAAGAAATTTAATTTCTTAAATTAAAGAGATGATTTCCAGGGATGGGTTCAACCCTCGCATTGTAGGATCAACAATTCCCACCTGACCAAAAGGAAGAAAAGAAGTATAACAAATAGGTATCAGTGGCTAAGAGAGTTCAAATAGAGTTGAGAGGCTACTCTGGAGATCACTCTTATGCAAGCTTCAGTTAGACATTGCTACTATCATAACTTGCCAACCCCCAACCAAAACCATTCCAGCCAATCCTAAAGAACACCTAGGGCAATATATAAGATTCTACAAGGCTCCATACACAAGAGTAATTTTACAGAAACCTACAACCTCCAAATGGGTCCCTGGACCAGATAAGTCCTGAAACCTAGAGGGCCCAGCCTATCCAGAACATCAGCTAGTTTCATCTCCCTACCCCATATTATTGACAGCCCTTTCCAACATGAAAAAGTTAGGATGGTCATAGCCTAAACACCCCTAAAGAGTGGGATAGAAAGATCAAAGGAGATGAAGGAGTTATGCAGAGCAGGTAGGGTTTAACAAACGATATGATTGCTGAATCATTATATTGATATTTCCTTTAGTCTCCAGTGTCTTAGAGCAGCTAGAACTAAAAACCTAAAATTGTAGAATTGTAAACTATCCAAACTCTGAAATCTGTTCTACAACTAATTGCTGTGCTGTGCTTTGAAATTTACTGTTTTTAGAATATATGTTATTTTTCACGAAAAAGAAAAAAAGTGATGATAAAAAATATATACCTTCTAACCTCCGATGTTCTGGAGCAGCTAGAAGGAAAAATCTGAGATGATGGTATGGTAGCCCATGACAAACTCTAGGATCTGTCCTGTAACTACTTGTTGAAGAGTGCTTTGAAAACTATTGCTTTTTTCTTTCTTTGCTTTGAATGTATGTTATATTATACAATAAAAAAAGTTGAAAAAGAAAAAAGGTAGATGAATAAATCAGATAAAATGTTAGAATTTGTTGAATTTTGTTGAATTTAGGTGTTAGTATAGTTGTACTATTCTTTCAACTTTTCTGTACATTTGAAATTTTTTATAATGAAAGTTTGGGGTTCTGGGGGTGCTGACTTAAAGTGGTGGTGAAAACAAAGTGAAAAACATTAATCATAGAATTTCCACAGTGGCCTTTTAACTTCTGAGAATTACTTGGCCTCCTACAGTCTTTTCCCTACAAATGATTGCAGGGAGAATCAAAAGGCATCACCAATTTGAAAAATATGAAGTCCTCTTTTCTTCCTGGTATTCCAGAATTCTCCCTTTCTTTTTTGTGGGGGTATTTTCAGGAGGTGCAATTTCTCTGGAGGTTTTGTTCTTCTGTGAGCTCTGAAAATCTCTTGCTTGGAGATTAAAGATATCTTCTAACCTAATGTGAAGTCTTCTCCTTTTCTGCCAACTCACACATCTTATGGCATCAACTTAGGAGACTGCACTATATTCCCAAACATATTAGTGACTTTTTTGTCCATTCTCCTTCCAATAGTGGTGGTGTGATGATCTACTTTGATAGAATTGAAGTGGTCAACTTCCTGGTCCCAAATGCAGGTAAGTTTTTCCAGTTACCCTCACCAGCATTGTACTTTCCCCAGCATGCTACCCCCTTGTCTGTCATAGCACCTCAGGGAGGGAGAATTCCTATGTCTGAGAAAGATTTGAGTCTTGCCTTTTCTTATTCTGAAATCTCTCCTTCCCTCCCAGTATACGATATAGTGAAAAACTATACTGCCGATTACGATAAGGCCCTCATTTTCAACAAGATCCACCATGAGCTGAACCAGTTCTGCAGTGTACACACCCTTCAAGAGGTCTACATTGAACTGTTTGGTAAGAATGCTTTTCTGACCTTGCCGTGCTTTAGCAGCCGTCCTTCGCTCCACTGCCTAATTCTGAGCTGTGGGGTAGGAAGAGTATTGCAGGATGGTTATTTATGGACAGAAAGTTCCAGTGCTCAGGAACTGGTCACAAGGGAATACCTGGAAATTGTCCACAACGTGGAAGAAGATACATTAGACAGGTTGAGCTTTGGGCACAGGCATGATAGCAGAATAGACCACTCACTTCTGGCATCAATCAGAGAACTGAAATTGAAATGGGTTCTCACTGTCTGTTCCTACAACATCATTCTATAATTAAGATCAGTTCTAATAGACCAAATCCTCAATTTTGGGGTTTGTTCATATGAAACATATCCCCATAAAGGATAGGCTAAGCCTACTTAAAATTAGGCCTAAGAGTCATCCCCAGAGAACCTCTTTTTGCTCAGATGTGGCCTCTCTCTCTCAGCCAACACAACAGGCAAACTCACTGCCCTCCCCTCTCTACGTGGGACATAACTCCCAGGGGTGTATACCTCCCTGACAATGTGGGACAGAAATCCTAGAATGAGCTGGGACTCAGCATCAAGGAATTGAGAAAACCTTCTCAACTGAAAGGGGGAAGAGAGGAATGAGACAAAATGAAGTATCAGTGGTTGAGAGTTTCAAATAGAGTTGAGAGGTTATCGTGGAGGTTATTCTTACATATTATATAGATAACCCCTTTTTAGTTTAAGGTGTAGTAGAGTGGCTAGAGGGAAGTGCCTGAAAATGTAGAGCTGTGTTCCAATAGCCATGTTTCTTTAAGATGATTGTATAATGATATAGCTTTC